>PVKU01004704.1:0-140330 GCA_004027475.1 Anoura caudifer
ACAAATTAAATTTTTTAAAAAGTTACAGGACTATTGACATTATTCCTTTGTCTTGGGTGACTTATGGTCATTTCTGGCTTTGGAGAATTGGTCCATTTAGTCTAAGTTGTCAAATTTATGTCCATAGAGTTAGTTGTTTGTAGTATCACCTACTTACTTTTTAAGGTGTGCAGGTCTATAGTTGATATCTCTTTCATTCTTGATACTGATTATTGTTTTTATTCCTCCAGCCCTGCCACAGATTTATTAATTTTATTGTTCTCAAGATCCAGCTCATACTTTCTTTGATTTTCTCTATTGTTTTCCTGCTTTCAGTTTTATTATTTTTTAAAAGATTTTATTTATTTATTTTTAAAGAAAGGGAGGGAAAAAGAGAGGGAGAGAAACATCAATGTATGGTTGACTCTCACGTGCCCCCTACTGGGGACCTGGCCCACGAAACCTAGGCATGTGCCCTGACTGGGAATTGAACTGGCAACCCTTTGGTTTTCAGGCCAGCACTCAATCCACTGAGACACACCAGCCAGGGATGCTTTCAGTTTTATTGATTTCTGCTCTTTATTATTTCCTTCCTTCTTCTTAACTTGGTCTTATTTTGCACTTCTTTTGCTGGTTTTTCAAAGTGGAAGCTTATATTGTTGAGTTGAAGACTTTCTTTTCTAATATAAGCATTTAAGGCTAACAGTTTCCCCCTCAGCACTGCAGTAGCCATATTGCGCAAATAAGTTGTATTTCCCTTTTTATTTACTTCAAAATATGTTCTAATCTCTCTTGAGACTTTCTGTTTGGTCCATGTGTTATTTAGAACTGTGTTGTTTAATTCCAAGTGTTTACACATTTTTCTGTTATCTTTCTATTATTGATTTTAATTTAATCCCATTATTATCAGAGAACATATATGATTTCAATTCATTCAAATTTGTTAAGAATTGTTTTATGACCCAACATATGGTCTATCTTTGTGAATGTTCCATGTGCACTTGAAAAGAATGTACTTGTATATTTTGCTGTTGTTGGGTAGTGTTCATAAATGTCATTCAGTTCAGTTGGTTTGTAGTTATATAGTTCTATATTAATAGAACTGAGGAACCATAAACCACCTTTGTAGGTGACCTTGTTGATCTTTCTCTTTACTACTTCTATTAAATTCTGAGAGAGGAGTTAAAGTCTTCTAACACATTGTGAATTTGTCTATTTCTATTTCTCTTTTCAATTCTATTTCTTCATACTTTTTGAAGCTCTGTTGTTGGGTGCATACATACATTATGATTAGTCTGCCTTCTGGTGAGCTAGCCCTTTCATGATTATGTGATGTTTCTTTTTATCACTGCCAATTTTCCTTGCTCTGAGCCTGTTTTGTCTGATATTAACTCCAACTTTCTTTTGGTTGTGTTTGCATAGTGTATCTTTTTCTACTCATTTGCTTTTAACATACCGATATCATATTTGAAGTGGGTTTCTTGTAGACAATATGTAGTTGGATAATTTTTTAAAAAATTAGTTGGCACAATCTCTTTTAAATTGGTGTATCAGACTTAGGTCTACCACTTTATTTGTTCTCTCTCTCTCTCTCTTGTCCTCTGGCTTTCTCTTTTCTGTTTTCTTTTTATGTTTTTTTAGTATTCCATTTTAACATTTCTTTGGTGTTTTTGACTATATCTTTTTAAAACTAGTATTTTAGTGATTGCACTAGAGTTTACAACATAAATACTGTACTTAACTTTTCTCAGTTGCATTTAGAATGAGTATTGCGCCACTTCTAGTAGAATGTAGGCACCTTCTGACAATGTAAGGGCCTTGGCCTTCCCCTCATGTTGTAGTTATCATATGTTGTACACCTATGGACACTAAACATGCCATCAAGGACTTGAATTATCTTGGATTCATTTTGGTTACTCAGCTCTATTTGTTTCTTTGTTTGTTTGCACAGTGTCCTGCAACCTGACCGAACACATGGTTGTGAAACATGACAAATGGAATGTGATGAACATGTTTTTTAAATAAAGGAAAAACGTTCCTAGGACAGATTTTTATATATAAGCCCAACGTGGGTGTTGGAAACAAAATGCCTCCCTTTCATACCTGACCTTGAACATTGGAAATGGGGGGAAATTGGAGAAGAAAAGAAAACAGTGTTGCTTCATCTGAAATGTAGGTTGGAAGAATGAGGACCTAAGGTAGTCAGGAAGACTGAAGGGACACATAAACTGTGGGTGGGCTGAGTGGGAGGAGGGTGTTTTAGAGCCACAGACCACTTATAACTCTTCTTTTTTGACACTCGGAGAAGCAGGAGCAAAAAGACTTTTGGATGATAGGGTTTGAGTCCCATCATAGCTGCTCAGAAGACTTTGATGCTGTGAGAGCTATCTCTCCTCCAGCCTATCTTCCTTTCATAAGATAACCCTGTCAAAGACCTTGCACTGTGCCTCTCATTTTCTCTGATGACTTTTCCCCAGTTTTGGGTTATTCCTTTACATACACCTGCAGGTCTGTCAGTGCTCCGCTGAAAAATCAATAGGACCCTCTGTTGGTCTCTCTGTGCAGCTCTCTCCTCTCTGGTATTTTCTTCTTTGAACTTGAGCTGTTTTGTTCTCCTTGGAGTCTTACCTTCATTTCCTTAACTCTGGGTGTCTGACAGCCTTCCCTTGAATTCCTCCTCCCTGTGTCGTGGCCTATACATTTGTGTATTATGGCCTTTTGTTACTGGATGTCTTATAAACTGTCACTTCTTATGTCTTGTTTGGTTTTGGTTGTTTCAGACAGGAGGATAAATCCAGTCTCTGTTACTCCATCTTGGCCAGAGTAGAACTTTATGATTTATTCTTAATTCCAAGGGTCTCAGATTTTGGACTATGTAAGATTCACTTGGCAGAGCAAATATTGAAATGCAGGTGCTCCTACCAGTAATATTGGGATCTGGGGAGAGAGCAAAGAATCTGTGTTTTAGTGCAGTACACTGACCACAACTTTAGAAGCACTGACTTTAAACTTCCTTCAACCTTCAGACTACAACTATAGTGTGCTCTGTAGACTTCAAAAGGTCAAAGTGCTCCAGACTCAGATTACTTGGTTCCGGTCTGACACCTATTTGCCACTAACTGTGATCTTGGACTAGTGTCTCAGCTTCTCTGGGTCATAATAAATACCAAAGAGGATAAAGCAGGTAAAGTGCTAGCACCTAGTAAACACTCAACCCACTCAATCCAGTAGCTAATTACTATTGTACATATTCTCTCACTTGATGGTTGTAAGAACCCACTTTACAGATGAAATTGTGGTCTCCAAGGTAAGTTGACCATTAGCTCAGCAAGCTGCAAAGTTAAAACAGGAACCCACATCTGACTTCTAGTCCAGTGCTCTCTGCCTCAGCTGAGTCTGAAATGTGGGTAGAGGGTCACCAGCAAGGGGACCACAGGTGAGTCTGAGTATTTATATGTGTGTTTGAGGTTGTGTGTGAATGTGTGAGTGTGTGTATGTGTGTATTTGCAATAATGAGAGGAAACTTCACATTACATTTTGCGTGAAGGTCAAATCAGCTGTTAACTTTCAACTTTGTAGGGGTTACCACCAAACTGTGGTGCTTTATATTATTCTAAGTCCTTGATTACACTCCAAATGAAAAACCCATTGCTGGAGTTCCATTTGTGGATGTCTCCTGTGTGACTGTTATTCTACCTCCAACATTCAGGGAATGGAAGAGAATTGGGGTGGGGGAGGGGAGGACACTGGGTTTATGATCTATTCCTTTGCCACCTCCCTCAGTTCCATCCCTCCCATCTACTCTAGTATAGCACGGTCAGAAACTCTTCAAGTGTAAAGCTATTTACAAAAGTGTAGGATCTATTTATGGACAAGGTAAGTAACAAGACACAACCTCAGTCCATTGAAGTAGCTTATTGGGTTCTGGTTTAAAGTGTTTAACTGTCCATTCCAAGTAATCCACCTTGTCAGTTACTCTTTCTTGCTTTTGTACTTTAATTCTGTCTCCAGACCTTCTCTGAGTTCTCTTGGTAATTTTTTTCTGTTCAATCCCAGGTGTACCAAAGCCATTTCAATAGTTACACATAAAAAGCTTGAAGACTTTCACTATGTCAAGTTGGCCAAAGCAACTAGAATAAAGGATAGTATTATAGATTTAATGTAGAACTACATTAGTAAGTTTGTGATTAATCAGGGTTCTTCTAGTTTGAATCACCTGTGGCACAGGGCATGAGGGTCGGTGATTTTTAGGTGTCCACTCACCGTGGGGCTGGTCTAAGTTCATCTGCATAACTAACACTTTACAGTGGGCTCACATCAAGTGTAAGTGATAGGGGCAGTACATGGGTTTGACCTCAGGAGTAAGTTGCAGTGGGCTGGAGGTGGCCCTGGGGAAGGCCATGTGTGCTCAGAAGTCTGGTGATGAGATTTATGACTTCTCTTGGCTTTAGAGGAAGGTATTGGGGGGTGTGGTTCACGGGCCAGGTTTGCCATCACTGTCAGAGTCAGCTTCCAGGGATATCCCATACGTTACCTACCCCAGGTGTGTGCTGCAGCACTGCAAACAGGGTAAGAGAGAGGAATGAGTGGAACAGGCGAAGCTTCCTCCAAGTCTTTCCAGCACAGATGGGCTCAAGAGCCACCCGCACTTTGTTTATACTTTTCCAAGCCCTCTATGTGTGATACCCAGCATCCATCCCAAACAATACTCTGTAGTATGTAGTGCTAGTGTTACAGAATACAGGTCCAAGGGGGGCAATTATTGGCCCACCCAGGGACGCCAAAAATTGTTACAGAACAAACACAGAGGCCAAAGTTTGTTATGTCCGCCACCTTAGGAGAGATGTCTCTCAATGCCAGAGATTTGTGAAAAGGAAAGGAAATGTTTATTCAAAGCTATGTAGACTTAAAGTAGTGACCTCATGCCTTCATTAAGATATCAAAGTGCTTTTGGATATTCACAGATGCCCACAGTGCTTCCTTCTGCCCCTGCCCTAATTTGGGGCACCACAACTCAGGAAAAGAAGCAAATATCCAGGATCCACGCTCCTGACACCGTCAGCTGCATCGCTGTCCAGGCACGATCTCTGATTAATCCAAAGCCATGTGGCACCTTCTCATGGCCTACTGGCAAGAATTCTTTCACCCTTCTTCCAGGCAAAGTCTCTCCTGCTTCCCAGGCCATGCAGCCAAAGGGAGCACCCCAAAGCCGCGTGGTCCTCTTCTACCAAAGCTGTGGGGGTCTGCACTCTGGCAAAACCATGTGGCTCTCTCTGGCAAAGCTGTGAGGGGGTCTCCACTCTGCCAAAGCCAAGTGGCAGTTCTCTGCTAAAGCCACATGGTAATTCTCCCTCACATGGCTGTGGGGGTCCTGACTCTGCCAAAAGCGTGTGGTTCTCCACCTAATGGCTGCCGTGTCTGGGTTTAAACCCCTGTGCCAATCTTCCTCTGCAGCCCTGTTTCCAACTCCTCCCACAGTTGGCTATACTTGTCAGCACTTCCTATCCTTCCAGCTTTCCTGAGCTGCCATAGTGAGTCTGGGCAGGTATGGCCCCATGGCATGGAGCCAGTCCTCTCCAAGCTCTCACACAGGTGCTGTAAACAGGGGCGTTGCCTTTCAGTTACATCTTGGGTGGAAGTCACTCCCTTCTCCCTGGCTCAAAGCATGGCCACAGCTATTCAACATATCTATGAAACCAGTTAGTTTATAGATATGTTAAATGGCCATGGCATGGATCAGCTGCAAAGCTGTTGCTATGCAAAACAGCTCTCAATGGCCCTGCTCCATTTGTCCCTTCCCCCAACTCACATCAGAGGGGGAAGGGGTGACTACATCTTATATGTCTTTCTAATATTTCCTGGACATCCTGAGTTCTGGGCCCCATTCCCAATCCCTTTTTTGGGGCCCCCCTATTGGCTGCACCCTGTTACACTAGCACTGATATTGCCTCTTTAAAGGAGAGGTGCTGAATGCTTACCTGAACACGGTCCGATCCACCTGGCCTGCTGACCAGGGGCTTTGGCTCAGTCCTTGAAAGGGCTCTTGCTTCACTGCCAGTCCTTCTCCTTTGCCCAGAGAAGATGAATGAGATGGCAGAGAGAGCAGTAGGTCGGGAGTTGGAAACTGAGGTTCCAGTCCACGCTTTGTCAGTAGCAGGCAGTGTGGCCTTGGGGGTGTTGTTTGTCATCCCGCGACCTCCCCATCTTCCTCACATGGACACAGAGAGCTTGGACAGAGTTGTGCTTCCCTATCTCAGGTAGGGATGTTTAGACATGGCTGGACTTCCCTGGCCAGGGGCCAGGGTGAAGCTGGCAGACGTTCACAGGTGGTAGGTCGGGACGCCTGGCAGGGGGGATCATTACCAGCCCTGAGAATTCCTTCTCAGCATAGCTGTGAGGCCCTCTGGGGGTTCATGTCATTGTGCTGGGGGAAGTAAACCCACAGGGGAAACGACACCAATTGTACTTGAAGATCTGGAGACATTTTAACAGGAGTAAACAAGCACAAATGGAGTAAAAGGCCACATTCATACAAATTTTGAAGATAAAAAGTGGTCTTTAAGAAAGCCCTTATTTGCAGCAGGTCTCTTCCAGCTCAGTCCCCTGCCCTGCTCCTTCCCTCTACTGCCTTCAGAGGACTTGGCTGACAAGAATCCTAAGCAACCAAGAGGCCCATCCAGCCTAATGCAGTAGCAAAGCCTTAAGTCATTGGAGGGGAAGAAGAATCCATCCCTGAGCTTGGGTCTGAACAGGGGTTTGTGGGCTGAAATGGGAGATGTCCTTTCTCCAGCACCTGGCCTTGCACTGTGGCCCAAGTAGCGTGCCTTTGAGATTGCTCTGACGGAGAGAAACGGCTCACTCCCTCACTCTGCCTTACACCACCATCAACCAGGCATATGGGGACACTGGTGTATTTCATGGTGAGGACTGAAGACTGATTACAGTGTTTGCCAGAGGTGGAGTGGCGGACAGGGACAGACACACTGGGAAAGCAGGGGCTCCAAGGAATACAAGCAGCAGCAGCTGGCCCTCAGGCCTCACCTGGTTTTGTTTGAGTCTATGAGATGCCCTTGGGGAGTCCCAGAAACAGAGGGAGGGTGCAGTTTGTAGAATGGGCAGGTCCTGAGTGGACTGAGGCAGGGGGAGCATGCAAGAGCCTGCAGGCAGTTTTATTGTCTTATTGTCTTCTACTACTACCTGTGTTCACACAGGCACTGGGGCCTAGAATCTCTCCTTTCATTTGTTCCTCCCAGATCCCTAGGGGTTTATGGCGGTTGTAATGGGTTGTTTTAAATGTTCCAAAAACTCTAATGGAAATCATAATACATTTGTTTTCTGCTTTTTGCATACTCAGTTATGGATGTGTTTGATTAATAAATCATGGGGAAATGAATTAATGATTCCTTAATGATTAGTCTCTTTGGCAGAAACATACTTCAAGATAAGGGATAGTTGGTAGAAAAGTAATAAAGGAGCATCTTGATGTTGAATCAGTTGGGAAGTCACACAGGCCACAGCCTGTGTTCTTTCCAGTCCTAGCCCTTGAAGCAACCGGCTGCACAGTCTGGAGCAGCCAGCAGTCCCGTGCTGGAGCAGGAGTGATGGAGGAGAGAGCAGCCTCTACAACCAGTCCTTCTGTCTCTGCAGATTCAAGAAGGGCAATAAGTCAAGGGCAAGCAGCGGTCTTTGTGAGAGGCACTTAGGAAGATCCCAGTCCCTCTCTTCTGGGTTCCTATGCCCATGGCAGAAATTTGAAAACTCTGGAAAAATCCAGGATCAAGGGGCAGCATGCCTGCTTAAAATAATAGAACGTTTCAGCTTAGTGGTGTTCAAGCTAGAGTGCACATCAGAATCACTGGGGGAACTTTTAAAAACACAGGCGAATGGGCCCAACGCCCAGAGTTCCTGGGTCTGGGATGAGACCATGGATGTTCATGTCTAACACGGTCCCAAGCGATGCTGCTGCTGTTGCTGGCCCAGGAGACACACTCTGACAGACACCTTCCCCCCATTTACTCCCACCTCAGTTTCTCTTTTTTGTGGCTGTCCTATCAGCCCCACTGTGCTCCTCCCCACCATCTACCCCTTCAGGTCTTCCACCCCTTGGTCCCCTGGGATCCCTCCTCTTTCTTCCCCCACCAGCTCCAACAGCCTCCCATTCCTGTCTTCCTTCCTGAACAATGGCACACTTGACATTCTTGAAAATTGAGATGCCTGTGAGATAGGAGGAAAAACCAGTGCATGTCCCCAGTGGGCAAAGGACACTAACTGCAGGTGACCTGGTCAGGGTGGGCTGGCCAGAATTCCAGGTTCCTCACAGCTGACAGAGTCACCTGGGGCTGGTGCAATTCAGCAAGGACTACATGTGACCATGGGCGAGGTTTGTTTCCTGTGCCTTGGGAGATAGTGGGCGAGATGGGGTCACCCAGAGGGCAGCATCCAAGTACAAGTTCAGCTTCAAAGATCCTTTCCAGAGTTCTCAGACCTTGAGTGGGTGTGCATCAGAATCCCTGAGGGCTTGCTAAATTCTGCTGGTGGCCTTCCACCTCCCTCAGAGCCTCTGATTTTGTAGGAAACCCTGGGACTTACCTCAAGTTCCCAACCTCAAATACTGGAGGATCTCCCAGTAGGGGCAGCCTGTGGGATCCAGGAGACCGAGACCAGAAATGAATATTTGTTGGATAAAGGAAGGAATGAGAATGTGTGGCTGTGCACCATCCATGTTTAGTCCTTAGCCATGTACAATGCACTCCCTCACCCAGTGCAACTGTGACATTCCCAGGCTGGTACAGGTTTCCTGCTGTCTGAAAGTAGAGCATTCCTCTAAACCCTTTCATAAGCCTAAATGTCATAAAGAAAAGATGCAATGACTATTAATTTAAATAAAAAAACATTTTAGTGTTCCTAGGCCCAAAAATTCAATGCGTGCACTACTGAAACACCTAATTATGTTCAGTTTTAAGCTAAGTGTAACACCCTATGTGCTCTCTTGTCTTTTCTGATACTATAGGACACATCTTGCTGCTAGATGCCCAGAATAAATCCAACAAAGCCCAGATGCTCACGGACACAGTTCAGAGCCATGGTGGCTGGGTGCTGAGATGCTGAGCATGGTTCCAGGGAAGGAGCTGGCGGGGCCGCTCGGGTGCACTGCCAGCTTACTGCAAAACGCACGCTGAACAATATTTTTGCTTTTCATCCTCCCCCGCATAAAGGCAGGGTTAACTGTAGTTAGTTTCTGATGGTATGAACCTCTTATCCAAATATCCCTGACAATGACTGATTTACTGTTCCTTCACTTTTTGTCAGTTATCATTTTGTTTGCCAGGAACTAACACAACCCAAGCTTACACTGGGTGCTTCTCAGCATTAAGACGTGGACTCCAATATCACATAAAGATTTTTTTCCAGAAAGCTGCCTAATCCAATCCTTCTTATAGTTCTTCTTCCTGAGGACAGATAGAGTCGTTCTAAGATGAAGGAAGCTGAGGGCACTGTGTTATGTCTCTGTCACCAGGCCAGTCTTACCTGCCTGACTCTCATTCCCTTTAGTGTTGGCTTGTACCCAGGAGCCTCGTAGGTCCCTTATGCAAATGAATTTCTGAGCTGACCTCAGTAGTAGTAGACACAGCTTGTGATCCAGTGAGGGTAGACCCCTCTTTCTCCACCACATTGTGATTTCACAGAGAAATGAATTGAATTCTAGGGGCTTAAAGGCTACTGATTGGGAGTGGGCTAGGTGGACCCACCCTTCCCCTAGTACGCCCATCTTCTCTGGGTTCGTGTGTCCCTGTTGGTCATCTCTGTGGTAAACCGTGGTAATTATTAGTGGCAGTATTAATTAATTATAATTATTATCAAGTAATTATTATTACTTGATTTTAAATAGCTTTCTATGACATAGGTCCTGCAGTCCTGGAATCATTAGGAGTCTGAAGAGGTGCCCTGAAGTGCATAGCACTCTGATCTCCACAACGTGCTCTAAAGAATTTGCCCACTTAGCAGGGGTGGGGGTCTCAGAAAGCCATGCTGAATCACATTTGGTTCTTGTGACTAGGGTGTCTTTATTATTATCCTCTAATAGGCAAGAATCACCTAGAATGTCACTTAGCCAAGAAGTAGCAGAGGTGACCGAGTTTAGGACACTGAAAAAGCCCAAATGCCCTCCAAAGGAACACAGAGGATGAGGGGTCACAGAAAAAAGGCCCCAGAGAGTGGTAGGAGGCTCCCCCAGGCCCAGCCCCTTGGGAGAACTTTCTGGGAGGATAAGTCCAAATAACTGCTAGCACAGCTCCAGGTGGCCCTGCCCAGTGGGGACAGGCCCCTCCTGCTTCCTCCTCCATCTGCAGCCTGCCTCTCCTCGTGTGATGGGCCATCATGCACTCATGGCTCTGGCGTAGGCAGTGGCAGTGATGCAGAGCAGCATGGAGGCCTGCCCAGGAGCACATTCCCAGGGCACTTGGCACAGCCAGGTTAGGGCCTGAGGCACGATGGTTCATGACTCACCTGCTGCGTGAGCGTGCATCACCTCCCCAGCCGCTACTCTGCTCGCTCTGCCTGAGGCTCTACAGAGCTCTGGAGAAGCCAGCCAGCAGTTTGTGGGTGGGAAAGAAGGCCTGACTGGCAGCCTGGAGACCTGGAGACTGGAGACTGAGGCCCCAGTCCTGGATATGCTGCTGGTCAGCTACTTTAACTCAGAAAGGGCACTGCATCTGCGGGCTTTAGTTTCCCACCTCTAAGATAGCAGGCTTGCTCCAGATCCTTGATATTCTAAGTATCATAGGGAGTAGGAACAGTGGTACCACCTAGAAGACTATGAGAAATGCAAAGTCTCTGGCCCCTCCCCACACTTACTGAATCAGAATCAGCATTTCACAAGATTCCTAAAGGACCAGTGATCTGAATACAGTTTGAGTAGTGCTGCTCTCATGACCTCTAAGATTGAGTTTGGAGCTTATGGCCTCTAATTCTGTGCCACCAGGGGTCCCAGAGCACTGTTCTGGCAGCTTATCAGTTGCAGACCAAGCTTTGGCCCAGAGGGATTGTCCCCAGTTTCTACATGCATTGCCTGGGTGCGTCTTCTCAGTTCTAGCCCTTAAAGAGGGTGCCCAGGTGGTTGAAGATAGATTCCTGGACTCCCTCCCCTGTGGACCTCTCCTTCCTTCCAGAGGACTAGAGCAAAGGCCAGTGAGTAAGCAGCTGGAACTGCATTCAGTTAACCTTCTACTTCCTTTATCACAGGTTTACTCTATATCCATTCTCCAAAGCAGCAGGAGACACCCATCCTGCAGAAGCATGCCCTGTGACTTGGGAGACAGTCTGGGAGTAGAACAAGTACCTTGTGCTGAGAACAATGATAGGTCCCTTTAAACTGCATGTGAACAGCCAGGTGAAAGAGGGAGGAAGATATAAGGAAAGGGAGGCCTTCCCTGCCGGGGGTGAGTGTGATAGGGAGGTCAGATTATGTGGCTGCTGCTCAGCTCCTCTCAGTCCCTCAGCCTCTCAGACAGGGCTGTATGCTCTGGGCTGAGTGCAATTCTGATTTTTCAAGATTTGCATATTTTGAACAACAGTCTGTTGCAAAATGAAAGTCAGCTACTGCATTTGTTTCCCAGCCAAAGACATGGAGACCTGTTCCCTTTCTAGAAAAAAAGCCAACTGGAATTGTTCAGAATGATTTTGCTTACATGTATGTGACTTTCCTTCTGTACTAATGTCAGAACTATGGGAAGAGGAGATGCTTCCTCACCTCATGGAGTCAGGTCAGAAACACAACGAAATATTTAACTGGGGAAGTCAATACGTAAAGATAGTCAAGGAAGTTCTGAGTAGGAGGGGAGTCTTTCTTCTTAACATCTTATCTAAAAGTTCTTCCATAATATCTCTTCAGGTTTCTGAGACCAGTCAACTTCTGAGAAGCCAGGTAGATGGCTGAGAACAGAGCTTCCAGAAGATTCCATGGTGTTAGGATAATACTTGTGCTGTCTCTGTCACACGGGGCTCTATGCATTCCTTCCAGGAGGTGCTGTCCTGAATGCAGAAATCCAAGGTTTGCTCAGACACAGGTTAAACTGTCAGAAAGAGGCTGACAACACTGGGAGTCTGAGAATTGTTCTGACACTCAGAAACATGTTACGGCATGCTTTGACAAAAGCCAAATCAACTTCTTTATTAGGTAACTACCTCATACCATCAAACATCGGAGGCAGCTTACAAGAGATACATACTCGCTTAGGGTGAAATATAAATAAAAAGTACAAAATTAGACCAGGGGAAATATAAATTAGTGGGGCAGGTCAGCACAGGTGGTAAGCAAAAGCACTTCTGATGGGGCTGTGACTGACTAGATGAAATGGAATTAAGATAAAAATAAAGCCCTGCCCTTGGGATCAAGAAATAAATGACCCACAGACAGCATAGCAGAGGCCTAGCTTGCTTCTCAGAAGAACACCCAGAGAGTTTCTGTTGACCAGAAGCGCCACATGAGCCCTCACGTGGCCTGGCTGGCTGTGCCATTGGTTGGGTCTGTTCTCATAGTATCCAGTGTCCAGCACCAAGGAGGGTGGCCTCTCACACTCAGCATTGGCTGGGCATCTGCTTTGGCAACCAATGTGTTGAAATCTGCTACCATGTGCCAACTGGACGAAGCTAACAGATGGATGAGGTGGAGCCTCCAGAGCTCCCCAGTCTGTTCAAAGAGCTGAGAAGAGTAGCAATAATGCTGGCAGGAGATCCCATTTGGACTTTTGTACTTGGTTCCAACTGTTGGTTGTTAAAGGGACATTGACAAGAGAAGCAGCGGGAGACAGGGCATCTCTGTTATTGTCTAAGCCCACAGCAAGGTTGCTGCCCTAAAAGTTCCAGCTCAAGAACATCAAGTCTTCCCAGGCTCTCCTAAATCAGCAGGGGCACCAGCAGTGGCATCAGTGGCCTGTACAGGATGCTGGAGGCTTGACGGAGTCTTTATCACAGGTTATTACAGGTTTATCCCATTCTACAAAGCAGTAGGAGACACCAATCCTGCGGAAGCCTGGCATCCCTGGCCAGCCTCGGGTTCCTCTGGGGCACTGTTAAATGAGGGGTTGCAAAAAGGCATCTTCTTGCCTTGGTGCTTCTCCATCAGAAAGGACTTCTGTTGAATAAACAAAGATGAAATGGATCAGCCCAAGGCTGGACTATGTCCTTTCAAGACTGTGTGGGGTGAACAAGCCTGGTTCCTGGAGTCAGCCAGACCTGGGGTTCGATGCTGGGGCTGCCCTTCAGCAGCACCACTTCTGTGGGGCAGTCATGGAACCACACCGAGACTCAGTTACCCAAACGGATACTGGGGATTTGGATCTCAACTCAAGAGATGTGAACATCTGATGCAACCATGAACTAAAATAGATGTTTTGCCCAATAAGTATCGAGGTACTCATCATACCTTTCCATTAGGCAAAGCTCATCTCTCTCTCTGGGTTCTGGATTCTGCCCCCCACCTCCACCTTGGACATGGCCAGGCATCCATCTGTTTTTGTTTATAGCTTTGATGTCCTCCTTTCTTCTCAACTGATTCCTCTTATCTGCTTGCCATCCCCTCCTCTGGAAACATCACACTTCAGACCAGCTGTGCCATCACAGCCTTACCCCTGTCATTTCATTATCAAATATTTTGAAGACTAATCTGCACTCAGTCCATATACATCTTAGCAGCCTCTCTTTAGGCAGCGCTAGTCTCGTTTTTGCCCCCACTATTTACTGATAAAGACTCATTGCCAACTCCAATCACCTTTCCTGAGGACACATACTTTTTGACAGCTCTGAGGTGCTGGACGGTTAGGCCCCCCACTCTTGGTATCATGTCCCCCTTCCCCCTCTTTGTCACCCACCCAGTGTTGCTGCCTTATTACTACTGGGAACTTCTCTTCAGGCTCCCCAACCTGCCTTCCTTCCTATTCCTGCCTCCTGTTCTCCAAAAGCAAACATGGCTCAGGGTTCTGACTTTAGCTCTTGTGGAAAGTAGCCACGACAACCTCAGGGGAACAAACTGTTTCTGTAAAAGGCCAGATAGTAAGTATTTTAGGCATTGCAGGCCGAACAGTCTCTGTTGCATTTCCTCAACTCTGTCATGATCGCATCGAGCAGCCTTACAGGAATGAGTGACCCTGACTGTATTCCCACAAAACCCTATTTACAAAGCAGAAGGGCCAGCGCTGGCCCATGGGCAGCAGCTTGACAACCCCGAGTCCAGCGTAAAGAGTATGAGCAATAGGATCTGGTACACCTGGCTTCGCAATCTGGCTCCTTCACTCACTAGTTCCATTATGTTGGCAACTTTTTTTAGTCTCTATGCTCCTTACTGTGCTTATTGCAAAAGGGGAATACTAATAATAATAAACTTTTTTCACAATGTTGTTGAAGGGTGAACTGCGATAATGTGCCTCTTTCAGTGAAAAAGGGACATCTCAGGGTTCCTCCCTGTACCTTCCTTGCTTCCTTCTGTCCATTCCCCACTCCCCACACCATGTTTTCTTCCTGTTTCTCCCTACTTCCCCACCCTCTACAATCTCATCCACACTCATGCCTGCAGCCCCTACATCCATCTCCATGCCTGATGTCCCTTCTGACTTTAAAATCTGCACATTCAGTGTCAGTTGGAGTTCTGTTCATAGACACCATTTCCACCTCAGACTCTGCATGTGTGAAGGACAATGCATCACCTTAACCAAACCTGTGCCTTCCCCCGACCTCCCTTGTTCAGGGGGTGGCAATGCTTTCCGAAGCTGCTGACACCACCATGCCCCACTGGTCCTGTCTGACCACCTCCTGTCCTTTGCATGGCCATTTCTGCATTTCAGTCTCATGGCCTGCCCCCTGACCTTTCTCAGTGGTCTCTCTTTCTCCATGCCTCTGGTCACCAACCCTTTCTGCACATGACACCAAGTTACTCTTTATCAGGCCCTGCCTAGCTGTGCCACTCTCCAGTCCCTGAAGTTATTGATGGCTCCCCAGGCATCAGGTCCTCATCTGGCTTTCACCATAACCCTGGTCACAGGCCTACTCACTCTTTCCATGACACTTAGTTCTCCCTGTTCCGCAGCCCCTCCTTCTGGCTCTCCCAAAATGCCATCTCTGCCTGCCTCATTCTTACCTGTTCCCCAGGACCCAGGCCAGTGATCTGAAGCCACCCAGCCCCCTTTCCCACCCAGCAGGTAAGATCTCTCCCTCACCTTGGCTCCTGGAGGCTGTGCAAGCCCATGCTTATCTCATGGCATGTATTTTCCATTTTCTGTGTGCTTTTGTGAGGTGTTGCATACCTGTTTTATCTCTCCCTCTAGATTACAGATTTCTCCAGGGTGGGGGTGGGGGAATGTTCGGTTCTCTGCGTGGCCCTAGCACACAGCCTTTTTACCTGGCTCTGCTCTGAGCCACTCTGGCAGCTCAGAGTCTATGTGGGGGAAGTCGATGCTGAGGAGTAGGCCTCCTTTGCCACAGCTCGGGGCTGCAAGACTTCCATGCCTTCCAGCTTTGGTTGCTGGGGATTGGTGTGTACATGCGCATGTGGCAGGTGTGCAGGGCTGTGTGTGTGTGAATAGAGTGTGTGTGGTATGGAGGCTATGTGAGTGTGAGGTGCGTATGTGGAGGTGTGTTGGTATGTATTCATTGTCAGTGGGGGGATGCATGTGCAGTGTGTGGGTGTTGCTCTGCATGTAAGGTGTAGTAAGGAGAATAGGGAGTGTGGGGAGAGCTGATCCATGTATAGGTGTGGAGGTGTATGGGGGCAATGGGAAAGGTGGGTGTGCCTGTGTTTGTGAGGCCTATATGAGGGGAACATGGGTGCATGCTCATGAGGGAAAATGTGTGTGGAGGAAGGAGGTGTTCATTTGTGAGTGTGGCGTGTGTGTGTGTATTTGTGGGGGAGTGTATGTAAACTTATACACTCTTCTAAAAGTACAAGACTCCTCACCTGACTTTAGCTATGAGAAATTATCTACAAGAAATGCCCAGGAAGTAGAACAAAGAGCAAACAAAGCTTCAGAAAGTTCAGTGACCAAGTGACAAAATCAGACAGCATGATGTCTCACTTGGTATACAGTTGGGCTATTAAAACAAGCCACTCATCTCTGAAGCTCCTGAGGGGCCCTTTGAGGTTTAGTGGCCACATGGTCTCCAGAGAACCCTGCAAGCAGTAGGCTGAGGGCTGTGGGGGGCCAGGCCCTGCCTGGTCCCCGCTGGTGTTCTGTCCCACACCTCATGCTGGGGGTAGGGTGGAGGGGGTATCCTAGCTAACTAGACTCTGAGACTCTGAAGGATGAGCTCGGAAGGTCAGCATCAAGCTCTGAATTCAAGGAGCCTGAGTTCTTCCTTCCAGTCCAGTCTGAGGATCATGGACCCGCAGAACCAATTACAAACTGCCCGTAAACCATGGACGTGGTCAGAGATTATATCCAGGACAAAGGTCACGATGTAAGGGGATTCAGACAGCTGTTATCAGAAATATCTTTTAGTGTTAGAACTAGCGTTCAGGTGAAGCCTCACGTGAAAGTTCAGTGGATTAAATGTGACAAACCCAGCATGACTGTGTTGGGTATACATATGTGCTGGGGGGTGGGCAGCGTGCAGGATTTCTGCCTGTTCACCCTCCAGCCCCCAAGCAGCCTTGCCGGAGCACAGTTCAAAACCTCTTCAGGGGACCAAATCTCCTACTCTAAAGAGAAGTAAAATGACTTGCCCAGGGTCACCCGGGGTGGGGGGGGGCAGGCAATTCCTGTAAGTGAACAGGCTGCTCAATGGCAGGTCCCAGCCCCTATCAACCTATCCCTCTAAGCCAGCCCCAGACAGTGCAAGGGTTGGAGGGCCTGAGGAAGGCAAGATGAATGAATGGGCAGGCTGGCTCTGAGGGTCCCGTGGAACATGGAACTTGGGGACTGAAAAGATGAAAATGAAATTTGCCTGGCTGCATCCAGTGGAGAATGCAGGGGCCTCACAACTTTGAAGTCCCCTTGGGCCTAGACAGAAGCCTGGTGTTCTGGGGCTGCTCTCACTCTCACACCTGCTGAAAAATCTTCATGCTGTACACCATCTTAAGAATGGTCATAATGCTTCAGGGACATCAGTCTCGGAGAAAGGTCCCACCCCTCTGTAATGACGTACCAGCTACCTGCGTCGTGACAGAGGTTCACTTAATCACCACTGGTACAGTGCTGTAGGCAATATCCTTATGAGTTACACGCTATTAGTGACACCCTCTCTGAAATAAGGGTTATTATCAGCACCATCTCCATCTTGCAGATTTAAAAACGAGGGCATAGAAAGGTGAAGGAGCTTGCCCCAGATCACACAGCTAGGAAGGAACAAAACTGGATTCAAACCAGACAGTCTGGGTCTTGGCTTGTGCTCTTCACTGCAGGGCGACTGGGCTTGTGTCTTTTCAGTGAGAGAAGGACATGCAGGGCAAGGAGCCCCACACTGTGACCCCTTGTTGTTGGGATGAGTGACATAACTCCCCAAATGAGCTGGAACTGGTGATCATCATCATTGTTATCATCTTGCTTAGGTGTCTAATAGGTTCTTACTGTTCTTAAAATAACGGCCAACATCCTTCAGAGGACCTTCAAGGCTCTGCCTGATCAGGCGCATGCCTACATCAGGGCCCACACCCTCTCTTGCACTTGTCTTGTGCCCTTCAATTGTCCTGCTGTCTTTGGTTCACTACTAACCCAGGACCTTTGCTCAAGCCACTGCCTCTTCCCGGCAGACTGCATCTTCTGTGTCAGTCTCTCTGGAGCGTTCCAGTAGAGAGGTGCTCCTTATCTTCCTAGCCTTCACCCGACCCTTCACTGTATCCATTAGTGAGAGTATTTGGTTAATGTCTGCCTCTCCCTTGATGGGAAACTCCCCCAAGGGCAGAGACCTTGTGTGTCTTATTCTTCATGGCACCCCCAGGGCCTTGCGCAGTGCCTGACATACCCTTGTGAGTGAGCAAACAAATTAGGGGTCCCTTCGTGCCTTGATATTTCATGATGCTAACCGTGAAGTAACCCCCCCATTACCAATTTGGGGTACACCAAGGTACTCCTCTAGGTGAGTTTATTCACCCCAGAGTCAATGTTTACTAACAACATTTGACATGGGTAGAAACCACATTGTTTGCAAAGAGCTTTAGCTTGCCTTCCCTATTTCTGATCCTTGCAACAACAAGGGCAGGTAATATCCTCATTTTACTGATGAGGATGCTGAGACTCAGGGCATCACACAGCCTGTTCAACAGCACCCAGTGAACAAGTGCTGCTTGGAGCGAGACGCAGGCATTGTGACTTCTCATCTCTCTTTCTTTCACTGGCTAGGGGCCACTTCACCCCACCCTTCTAAATCTTCTTCAGATTGCTGGTCTCCTCTCTCAGTTCTGAGGGACAGATGGAATTCCCCAGAGAAGACATAATGATTATTTCCTCCTTCCAACCCAGCAATGACCTTTGCTCTTACATCCTAACTCAAAAAGGAGTGCCTGACTGTGCCTGCACACAGGTCCCTGCCCACCTGGGGTGGGGTAGATAACAATCTCCCATACACCAGGGCTTGGATCTCTGTCCCTTGGGAGGAGCTGCCCACCTTTAAGTCAGGGTTTGAGGGCCAGACCAGCTCTATCTTTTGGGTTCCACGTCCCTGTGAAAAGTCTTACACTTATCTGCCTCCTTGGTTACATGTGGTCAACCAAGCCACTGGCCTGGCTAAAAAGTGCAGCTCGACCAAGGAAATAGTCAGCCCTGGTCTCTTGACTTTGAGGTCTTCTGGGGTGGCTTGGGAAGGTGTTGACCTCATGGGAGGGTGCTTGAGGAGGATGGGCTGAGGGAGGAGCCAGGGGAACTAGAGCTGACGTGCAGGCAGGTCCTGGACCCATCGGGGCAGGTGCGGAAAGAAGCAAGCAAGAAGGGCCATTCTGGGGGCTCTGCTCTGTTCCCTCCCACGCAGGCCAGCTCACACCCCTGCCAGGGCACTTTGGCTGTCAGGAAACTTCTCCCAGTACCAGAGACTTTTCTCTCCAGCAGGATTCTCCCCGGTAGACAGTCCAGATGGGCCCTTTTCTTTCAAGTGCTAAGTTAAAGGGAGACCTTCTTGTTCTGCATGACAGAACCCTCCAGGAAGTATCAGAAGTGGGATGGGCTCTGGAGTCTCTCTTTCCAGTTTCCATAAGGAAAAGGATCCTCAGGGGAGAAAATACCTGCCCTGCATTCTTCTGGTCAGCCTGAGCCCAGGCTGACAGAACCCCTGTTGGGTGGAGTCTTCCTGCTGCTTGCCCATTCAGCCTCTGAAGACCTGAACCTGCTCATTTGAGCCTGCCCGGCCACTCTACCAGGGAGGTCTCATGTGCACTTACCTGGTCCCTGTCTGGGCATTTTGGGTGGGAGTGACAACATGTCCCTGCTCCTCCGACTGCTAGCAGCTCCAGGTTCACAGGAAGCCTGTGTCCCTTCTCCTCAGCCGATGGTCAAATTACAAGTCCAGTTTCTCAAGAGGCAGTTCAATATTGAAGGAATACCAGGTGATCCAGAATAGTAGGCTGAAAGCCAGGGTAAGAGACCCTGTATAGACCAAGAAGTCCCAGTAATCAAGTGAGGCGAAGATGCCCACGAGCAAAAGCACCAGGCCCAGGGTGTCCAATAGGAGGGCCAAAAGGAGTAGGAGGGAACACCGCCCAGGGTTGCATCTTCCCCAGGGTCCCCCCAGGAGCATGGCCCCGGAGCAGGGACAGTGTGAGGAGCCCAGCTGTATGCCTAGAGCTGATGTGCATGGGAGGGTGGCAGGCTTGCCTCCTGCTGCCTTCTCTCTCCACTGGGTGTGAGCAAATGAGTGAGCTGTCTGCCTGGAGCCACGAGGAAGTACACGTGGATCTACCTTTATGAGCACGGCAGCCGGTGGGGCAGGTTAGTTCTTAACTGTTTCACGGCTCAGCAATGATCCTGATCAAAACAGCCTGACATCACTGCTCACGGGAGTGCATCACTGGGGCAACCAGCTGACGCAGCAGAGCAGTCAGAGTGCCCTTGGATGGATTTGCAAAGTCTGGGGACTAGGAACATTGAAGCTGTGGGCTGGCAGAGGGGCTGCCGTGTGCCCTCTGCTCTGCCTCTCAAGTCCTGGGCAAGTCCTTCTAAGTGACTGGGACAGTCTCTTCAACTCATGTGATAGTTGATGTGGGCTTCACATCCTCCTCCCCACTTCTGCCCTATTCTTTCTGGTGGGGACCAGAGGTTTTATGTGAAAGACATGGAAGAGGGTGTACAGGCGTAAAGAGATTTTGGAATGTGCTGTAAGAATTGGTCAGTATTAGCCAGAGAAGTTTCATATGTCTTGTAGCTTCTCTCCTCTGGAGCCCTGAGGACCTGAGCTCCTTTCTTCCACTCAGGCTCATCCTCAATACAAGAAAGACTGAGATGATAGAGCAGGTACGACAGGGAGAGAAGGGGCTTGGCTTCTGTCTGTGGTCAGCTGGGTGTGGACTGAAAACAACTCCAGGCAAAAGTCAATGAATGTTTACCTGGTTCTCTGAATTTTTTAGATGGACTAAGTTCATGTTTGCTTTCTGTCTCAGGAACATTCCACACGTCTCCAAGGGGTTATGTATAAAATGAATTGTCTTATAACCATGCCATTCATAGGGTGTTCAGAATGAACATCAACTGAGAAAAATGCAGTGACAGTCCTCAGCCACTTCCACAGGGTTACAGACCCCCTCCCTGGCCCCGATGAACTGCCTTGCACTGGGTGCCAAACCTCTCTGGGACTCACTTTCCCCACACAACTGAAGGAAAAAATTTCTACTCTTTCTTTTACCTTCCCTAGTGGGTGAGAATAAAGAGGTGATTCAAATGTAGTTTCCTATGCATAAAATAATCCAGGATGAATGGAGAACTTGCAGATAAAAGTAGTGGGGAGGGTGAGAGTTATGTAACTTATAGGTTATGGGATCTGAAACACCATAAGACTTGACTCAAGCCAGGTAGACGGTCTGGAGCATCTCAAAGCAAGGAGTAGCTGAGGCCAATCTCCCACCCAGTATTAGCATCCTTTTCCTAGTGTGTCCTAGAAGCGGTTAGATGTGTATCTGGGGTCTTCTCCCAGGGCTGGAGAAGCCAGGGCTCTTCAGATGTCTCAGCCCAGTGTTGACTGGCAGAGTTTCCTGGGAAGAACAGCTGATGGGAAGCAATGACTCTGCAGATGGGGACTGAGCCCCTGGCCGCAGCTGTGCAGGCTGGCATGTGCCAGCTGACTGAATACAGGTTCTTGGGGTCTTTTGCAGAGACCTGTGTGTATACGTATGAACAACAATTTTAGTGTTAAAATTTCTGCGTGCCAGGAAGTCTCAGGGTCCTGGGCCAGGTTGGATGGTTAGTCACCTTGCTTCCATCTGACATCAGGTGATGGGTAAAGAGAAGCTGGGAATAGGGAGTTCTTTCCTGTCTACCCAGTACAGATCAGCTTCCCTCAACATAGACCCCCAGCATCCAGGGGAACACTGGTCCCCCAGAATCTGCATCTCCTCAACATTTTTATTTCTACTATTTACACACACACACACACACACACATGCATGGGTTTCTAGCTGAAAATACAGTGACGCATTTACCGGGGAAAGGAACACAATGGGAAACACTCACAATTTTGGTCTCCAGAGCTGATTAGCATCCACTTCTTGGTGTCCATGCTCTAGAACTGTGGACACCCCTCTGTCTGACAGAAATGGCCTGCAGTGGGCACTGCAGCCTCCACCTACCGTTCCCTTCAACAATACGTGCCATGCTTGGAACTGCTAACCACAGCCCCCCACCCCACCCCAGGAGGCATTCCAGGCTGCCGGAGCCCTGCACACCTGCCTGGTGAGTTTTCCCTGCTCTGTTTCCTGACATTCCAGCTCCTGAGTGTTGAGGCAGCCTAGGTACTTATACAGCTGGCAGAGAGGGACAGGGATGGCTGATGGAAAGCCAGATGAGACTCAGCCCTGGGTGCCGTCAGGCTGGAGGAGGACGTGGGAGACAAGGGCAGCAGGGAGAGCAGCTACAGGTGTGGGAAACAGAAGCAGACTGGGGTGAAGGCTTGCCCAGACCAAAGGCTGGTCATTAGCAAGGAACCTTCACTTGACTTGACAGAGGGTAGTGTGCTGTCCCCAGTTTTAATAAGAATGATGCCACCACAATCCTCCTCCCTCAGACAGCCTTCGTGATGGGTCCACTCGTCAAGGCTGGCACCCGTGCCTGGGAATAGATGTGCAAAGTTTCTGGGGCTACTGTGGCACAGTGCCCCAAACTGGGTGGCTTGAATAACAGAACATGATTTGAGTCCCAGTTCTGGAGGACAGAGGTCTGCGATCAGACCTCAGCAGTGTGGGGTCCGTCTGTTGGCTGGGAGGCAGAATCAGCTCCAAGCCTGTCCCCTAGCTTCTGGTGGTTTGCTGGCCATCTTTGTTCTTCCTTGGCTGACAAAGATGTGTGACCTTCACGATCAAGCATCATTCTCCCGGTATGCATATCTCTGTGCCCAAACTTTTCCTCTTTATAAGGACACCAGTCACAGAGTGTGTCAGGAGGGGCCCACCCTGCGCCAGCACAACCTTATCTTACTCATTACATCTGCAATGATCCCATTTCCAAATAAGGTCACCTTCTGAGGTATTAGGGGTTAGGACTTCAACATCTGAATTTTGGGAACACAATTCAACCCATAATAATAGCTAAAAGGGTTATTTTTCTATTTTCTTGTTTTTGAATATCCTTCAACTTCAGCTATAGTACAGATAGAAAATTTAGGCTCTTAAACCAAGCTTTCAGAAACAACATAATTACAAAGTCAGCACCCTGTTAAAGGTGGCCTGCCAAGTCACCAGGCATCAGGAAGAGTACGTCAGCCCCTGGGACCCTGAGATGCCCATGGTTGGCTCCTCTGAGCTGAGGAGGCAGGACCTTCTCTCGGCCAGCCTTTGGACAGCTTTCTCCCTGTTCATCAGGGCAAGGAGCTTAACTTCCGCAAGCAGGTAATGCTGAGTTACCCCGACACATTTGGACTTTAGAGCTGATGAGGGGTTTAAATTAGACCAATGTATTTGAGTACCTGTTATATCTCAGGCAACAGAGAATATGATCAAGTATAGAACCTGACACCACAGAGATCATCTTTGAAGGGGGGAGACAAATAATTAAGATATAAATGATATATTTTCAGGTGATATTATATAATTCCAGATCTTGTATTTCCATAAATGCATTGGAAAATACAAAAACAAGGAAATATAAGACAGTAGGCATCTGTTACACTTTTTGAACCACAAACACGGTGTGCAGGGCACAGCTGGAGGCCCAGCCCTTGGCCTGTGACTTCCAGGTTTGGTCCCTTAGGGCCCTGCTGCCCCTCTGCTTCTGAGACTTCATGCAGCTGCTGGGCCCATACCCACCCCTGCAGCTCAGAAAGGTTTGCCTCTCTGCTGCTGCCTCAGGGTTCTGCTTCCTCTTGGCAGTTTAGACTTAGTCACTCCCTTGGCAAAATCATTACAATGTGTCATCTCCCCGTGATGTCACAAGGATGACAGCTTCTCTATGACCTATACCCTAAAGGTCAGACTGAGACTGAGATGGGTCAGGTCAGTCAGGGGCTCAGCTGACACAGAGTCCAGTTCTCAGGCCCGACTATGAATGACTAAGGCCCAGTCACTTCCTGACCTGTGACGTTTAGATGTGTGGTGAGTCTAGCCACTACTAGTGCTACTCAGTTGTTGTGTGACCTTGGGCAAATCACTTGCCCTCCCTGTGCCTCAATTTCCTCAGTGGAAAATAACCCTTTACTTCACAGTGTTACTGTGAAGTTAAGTGAGGGCATAGGTGTACAGTGCTTAGAACCTGCACTCTGTAACATAGACAAACATCACTATTGTGGTTGTCACTGATATCTTTCCATTCTTTCCCCACAATGCTTCCGTAAGGGAAACCCCAGGTCAGAAAGGATCAGCCTCAGACTCCCCTGCACCACCATTTTCTCCCCTTTATCAGTCTTAGCTTCACCTGGTTGCAGCTCCCTCCCTCCCCATCCTTGCCTGACCCCCCAGGTCCAGCTTGGACAGGCCATGCCCTCTCTCTATCCCTAATGGGCGCAGATTGTCCCTTGATATATACAAACCCCCTTTTTTCCCCCTCATGAAATGCTTTTCCAGTCTCCAGTCTCTCATCTCAAATCTTCATCATTCTCAAATCTCTTGACTTTCCCTGTTCTCAGAATCCACTGTTTACCAAGCTTTGCCAGCATGCATTACCTGAGAATTCTGTCACAACTGCAGTATACTTCTATTATATTAATTTGTTAATATTATAATATTTTGCTAAATTTTTTCTTTAAATGGATTTTTATTCAATTAATTATTGTCATCTTCAGTGGAAAACTGATATAGTTTTCATAATAGGCAGCAAGTATTTAAGAATATGTACACTGAAAACAAAACAATGTAAACTGGACCAGAGACCCTCAAACTTTTTCAACAGTAAGCCAGACCTTAAATATTTTAGACTTTGTAGGCCATAAGGTCTCTGTTACAACCATTCATTTCTGCTATTGACAATATGTAAATAACTGGCTGTGTTCTAATAAAACTTTATTTATAAAACCAAGCAGTGGGCCAGACTTGACAACTTCTGATCTAGACACTGTTGTCTGTTGAAGTTGATGAACCCAACACCTATCTTCTCTTTCTCAAATAAAGGCATGAGTTTCACAGATTTCAGAGGGAGTAGAGTCACAGCACCAACGGGAACTTTTGTTTGGGAGTCATGGGAAGGACTGGATGAGAATTAAGGTGGTTATATGTTTTAATGTAAGCTCATGTACTAACCAAACTTATTTCTCATATCCCTAGGAGTACAGTGCCAGAATTTGGGAAAACATTGACCCTAATTGATGTTGTCTAATCAGTCTTGATGTACTCTCCCTCCCCCTTTCCCAGGCTGGGGCCTGGGGTCAATATTTTAAGAACTATATTCACTCTTTTCTTGGGAGCATCTGACAATTTTCAACTCTTTATTCTTCCTCTGTTAAGCTATCGGGGGCTTTTACAAGGTCCCCAAAATGTCCATCTATCTGCAGTTCAGGCCCCCCCCCCCACCCCTGCCCTGCTGCTCAGCACACCCTTTACCACCCTTCCCTGGTCTTCCTTCTCTCTCACAGGGCCAATCTGAACCTTCATTACTCTTATCCAGACCTCAAGAGCATCCCCCATGGCCACCTCCTCCTTGCTCATCACTTTCGCTCTCAGTAGATTAATGATGTTGCCCCCTATTTAGCAGAGAACCTTATTTCCACACACTTGTGTTGCACTTTCACGTTCAACAGGCATCCGTCCACACTGAGCCTCAGCTGTCCTCCCAGCAGCCCTGTTCCTGCTCCAGCATTGAGAACAGGCGAGAGATTTGCCTCCATCCATGCACCAAGTAGCAGAGTCTTGGTTACCACCTGGTCCTGCTGGTGGGAGTGCGCTCCCTGCAGGTATCCACTCTCCCTCTTTTTCTGCT
The DNA here is from genome assembly GCA_004027475.1 of Anoura caudifer. Classification (NCBI taxonomy): domain Eukaryota; kingdom Metazoa; phylum Chordata; class Mammalia; order Chiroptera; family Phyllostomidae; genus Anoura; species Anoura caudifer. The sequence continues at coordinate 25,506 of PVKU01004704.1, forward strand.
CCGATCCCATGCTGGTGCTTCTCCCTGCATCCTTGGAGAATCAGTTAGTGTCTTTCCTATTCCTGTTAAATTAAAAAAATATTTAAAAATATTTATTTAATTGTGGTAAGATATACACAATGTAAATACATTACTTTAACCATTTTAAGTGTGCAATTTAGTGGCATTAAGCACATTCACACTGTTGTGCAACGATCACCTCATCCACCATCAGAACTTTTTCATCTTCCTTGAATGAAACTCCATCCCCACTAAAGGGTGACTTCTTGTCCTCCTCCTCCCCCAGCCCTCCCTGGCAACCACTGTTCTCCTTTCTGTCTCTGTGAGTCTGACCACTCTAAGTACCTTATATCAGTGCAATCACACAGTATTTACCCCCTTTCAAAGAGGCTCATTTCACTCAGCATCATGTCCTCAAGTTTTGCCAATATTGTAGCATGTGTCATTATTTCCTTTCTTTTCAATAATATTCCATTGTATCATCATATACTATACTTTGCTTATCAATGCATCCATTCACAGACAGTTGGGTTGCTTCCACTTTTTGGCTACTGTAAACAGTGCTGCCATGGACATGGATATACAGATATCTGCACATGTGTGTCCCTGGTTTCAATTCTTTTGGGTATATATCCACAGTGGAATTGCTAGATCATGTGCTAATTCTATGTTTAATATTTTAGGAACTGCCATACAGCTTCCACAGCAGCTGCACCATTTTGCATTTGCACCAGCAGGGCACAAAGAGGTTCCAGTCTCCTCACAGCCTTGCCCACACTCGTTTTCCGTTCTTTTGGTAATAGCCATCCTAATGAATAAGAAATGGATTCCTATTTAATTTGATAGTTACTTTCACAACAGTACTTGTTATATTTATGGAAGTAATTTTTTGAGTTCTCTGTCTCCCTCACTAGTCTGGGCCTTGATTCAGACAGGGAGCAGCTCTGTCTTCTCCTAGTAACCTAGTACCCTGTGTTTACTCACGAGATTCGTTGGATAACTCCAGGGCACTCCCAGCTTATTGGGAGAGCTCAGGTTATTTTACCAACATTCCCTCTCCTCTGCCTAGATACATTCAATGTCCTTCTGTATCTTCCCTTCCTTCTTTCCCCCTGTTCCTGAGGAAGTAGCTCCCTACAGCTCCTGCTCCAAAGCAAAGTGCTTCCACAGTAATACCTTGAGGTCTTATCACTCAGGGAAATGGTCTACTGCACTTGTAGGTGTTTTTGCGATGCCCATTTGGTTTTGTCATCTGTTTCTGCTGGCTCTCAGCTCTGAACTCATTGCTGGGCACACTGTGAATGATGTCAGAGCTGCAACTCCCAAGCATTACCACTGGCATAGCTGCTGGGTTTGGTGCTAGATCGATCTGTCTCTCACCATTTCTCTTGCTGCCACTCACCTGCCCCAGGAGCACTCAGCTGCAAAGCCTGTTTGCAAGGTCCCAGAGTTAAGTTGCTCAGAGCTTGACTATCGGAGACCCCCTTCCTCTCCCAGCCAGGCCAGGGCCAAGCCCCAGGGTGTCTGCTCGGTGCTGCAATGCAGGCTCCTGGTCTGAACTACAGGCCTGACCATCTCCACCCATGGGCTCCGCTGGGGGCCTGGGCTCAGCAATCTTGAGCTGCTGAGCCATCTTTAGGTGCAAAGTCAGCTATAAATGAGCAAGAGAAATACATTGCCTGCCTTCAGGGAGCTTACAGTTGTAAGAAGGAGAAAGAGACAGTTAATCAGAAAGATTAATGTCTGAATGTGACAGGCTTTAGTGGTCCATGATAAAAGGCTGTTATCCTCCAAGAACATAAAAAAGAGTATGTAGTTCAAGGCTTCCTGAGGAACTGATGTTTGAATTATGATTCAAAGAATGTGCAGGTGAGGCCAGGTGAGGAGGGGTGAGGAGGAAGTGACAACTTTTTAGGCAGAGGCAGGAGCATGTGCAAAAGCTGTGTGGTGGCAGGTGGCACCGCAGGTGTGGCTGAGGCAAGAGGGAAAAAGGAGGTGAGGAGCTGTGTTGGCGTCCTCCCCCTAAGAGCACTGGGAGGCTGTTGGAGAGTTTCAAGTGGAAGATGATGTGATCCATATTTTTAAAGAGGACCATGGCTGCTGTGTAAGAACAGACTTGGAGGGGCAAGAATTAGCAGGTGGCAGGCAGTAAGCCTGGAGGAGCAGAACTGGTGACAGTGGTGATGAAAGGAAGTGGATCAATTGGAGAGATAACCAGGGGGTGAAACTGACAAGATGTGGTGACAAATTCAGTGCTGAACATGAGGGGAAGGTAGGGGTTCCTTGTTGGATGTCAGGCTTGTGTTTTGCAAATCTGGATGCTACCAGTGCCTGCTGAGACAAAACACTGGAAGAGAGCCTGGTGTGATCAAAAATCCCCGAGTTCAAATCGGACATAATGGGTTTGGATACATTGTTTGGAAGCTCTTGTGCTGTGCTAGAGACACAAACTTGTGAGTCAGCAACAAATTGGTGGAAAGGATGAAATTGCTCATGTGTTGAACAGAGTGCAACAAGGGAAGAGGACCTGGGACAGATCCCTGAGGTCTCCCACATATCACAGCTGGGCAAAGCAGGGTGAGTGGGCAGGAGAGACGGAAGAGGAGCTTCCACAGAGAGGAGGAAACCATGAGCTGGTTGTATCTTGAATCCAAAGGAAGAGAGGGAATATTTCAAAAAGAGATGAGTGGTCAGTTGTGTTCAATGCTATTGAAAGATCAAGCCTGCTAAGATATCTTCCCAGAGCTACAGCAAGGTAGGGGCCACCTCTCAGAAAATGGCCTTGTCTTCCTCTCCCTTCTGCAATGTGCCTGCTCACTGCCCCTCTGAGCCTGTGGCTCTCAGGGCTTTGGGCAGATAGGCCCAGGGGGGTTGAGCAAGTACCTTGATTCTTCTGAGCCTGGCCAGAGGAAACTGGTTGGGCAGTTTTTACCTGGAGGATGGGGAATCAACGACTGACAGTCCAGGACAGGGAGAAGAACCCCAGAGAGCCTGGTTAACAGAGATCTGGGGAGCTGGCCTTGAGGGAGGATTCGTCCTCAGAGGGGGGCATCCAACAGGAGGCTAATGCTATGGTTGGATGATTTGAAAAAAATTACCATTACAGTGGGATATTTAAAATCCCACTTAAATCTCAGAATTTCACATATCATAGCCAAGTATATTTATTTAAGGACTTAGAAAAGCTAAATGATGTTTTCTTTTAATTAATTAAAATTTAAATTATTAATTTTTTTAGTGTGGTGAGAACACACAACATGAGAACTACTCTTGTAACAAATGTTCAAGCGTGCAATGCAGCCTCGTTCACCGCAGGCACAGCATGGCTCAGCAGACCCCTAAGATGTACATATGCGTAACTGAAATGCTACGATATTTTAATTTGTACACTTTGTTTAAAAGATACTGTGTATCCTAAGAAATTAGGAAAAAAAGTAATAGGAGTTAAAGAAAGTAGCAAGAAGGAAGACACTAAAGATAAATGCTGAAAATAAAAAATAAACAGAAATAGAAAACCAGGAGAAATAATTTTACTTTTCCAGTTCAGGAAGGCAGTGAGGATGTGGGATGGAAGCCTCATGTCATCCGAGTGTAACGTAGGAGCAGAGTCTGTCTCAAGAGCCCCGCACCCATGTGGGGCCTCGGCTGTGCCGGGATGGACCAGTACTGTTCAGCCCGTATGGAAATGCTTTGTCGTCTCTGCTGTCCAACATGGTAGCAACCAGCACACATGGCTATTGAGCATCTGGAATGTGGCTAGTGTCATTGTGTAACCGAGTATTTAGTTATATTTTACTTTGGTTAATTGAATCTGAACAGAAGCAGTCAGATGTGGCTGCCATATTGCAGAGCACCATCCATCACTTGAGAAGGTCGGGCCATGGCCCCTCAGTGGCTGTGTTCACACTGGCTCTCCTGAGCACCCTGGGGACCCAAACAGGGTGCTTTCATTAGGATTCAGAGGCCCAGTTTCAAGCCCAATTTTGCCCCCTATTAGCCAAGGGACCAGCCTCCAGCCCCATGGCTTCCACACCGAGCTGGTGCCTGTGGGCTCTGGGATGCCACTGGGCTCTCTCCCAGTGATGATATCTAAGGACAGGCAGTTACTTGAGGAGGAAGTTGGGGAAATAGGAGGAGTGCAAGGGGACCAGGGTCTTTGCTCAGACCCATCTGTAGTGGCACCTGCAGGGCAGGCTACTACCCACCCAGCTGGGGGTGGATCCTCAGCTTCCCTGGGCATCTGTGCCAGACTCTGGGCAGGAGGCCTGGGGCTCAGGACACTTGTGCATGCATTGGCTTCTTTGGGACCCACTCTCTAAACCCACACAGAATTGTGGAACATCTCTTCCCACTTTGTCCTCACCAAGGTTTGTCCTCACTGAGCCAAACTGCTGCTTTACTTACTGGAGAAGGAAGGAGCATGAGGCATGGGAGTGGGCGAAGGTGCAGGCTGAAACAGATTTCTCCCTGGGTCCATTTTTCCTTTGTGTGTGATGGCTCATAACCTTAGGCAAGTTGTAGAGTATTTCTGATCCTCAATTTCTTCACCTATAAAATGGGAGCAGAGTAGTTGTAAGGACAAACTGCCACCATTCATTCATTTGACAAGCACTGTGTGCCACAGAGTTCTTCAATGAGAGGATGCACTAAATGTAAAGCAGAAGGAATTGGCAAGGCCTGTGCTAGTAAGGGAACTATAGGGTGCTTCAAGGAAGACTTCCTGGAAGAAGTGATGCTGGAGCTAGGAGCCAGCTGGATGAAAAGGAGATCAGAATAGTCCAGGCTGAGGATGGAGCATAGGAAAAGCTGCAGAAATCTGGTGTAGTGGGGTGTCCTAAGTTGTAAGTCTGGGGTGAGACGTAAGAGTCAGGGATGTAGTTGAGGCTGGGACAGGAATGGGAAGCACTAGGAAGGTCTATGCTGGAAGGTCTATGCTAGGAAGGAGTGTGAGCTTCACCTTGCTCTAGGATGGAGCAGGTAAAAATTCTAGGGGAGCATCAAGCAGAAGTGGTCAAAATACAGAGACTGGATGGAGCCAGTCAAATCTGAAGGCAGGGAGACCCACGTGGAAACTGGTGACCCAGGCCAGCAGCACTGGGGATGGAGCAAAGAGGAAAGAGTATGCGAAGTGTTCAGCAGACAGACTGCACATGGAAGGTGTGGAAGAGGGAGGTTAGCCCAGCGTTTCAGATTGATTGGTGGTGTTACCCTCCACAGACACTTGGGACACAAGTGGATTTAAAAGGCAATGTGGGGAGATACAAAGAGTTTCTTTTGACACAGGTTGTATGTAAGTTGAGGACCATCCGAATGGAGATGCAGGACCACCCAGGTTGAGACATGTTGTCCAGAGCTCAGCACAGTTTTCAGCAGCAGCGGCTGACTGGGAGGACATGGATTGAAGCTAGGGCTGGATGTGAGCAGTGGAGGTAGCTGTAGGGTAACTGGAAAGGGTGACTGGTGCAGAGGGATGGAGGGCTGAATGGGCACACAGAGGAAGAGGGTCCCAGAAGGGCCTGTGTGGTCAAGGAACAGGGAGAATTGCAGCAGGATGAGCAGAAGAGAGGCACCACCAGCAAGGTACATGACAGGAAGCATGGGGTCCCCACCAGGCCCCCTTTAAGATGGGTTGCCCTGGAAGTCACACCAGCATGGGGAGATAGAGGCGGGGGAAAGAGGAAAGATGGCATTTCCAATACACCAGCTTCTTCCCTCCCCTGCCCTTGCTTTTCCATCTCTGCTGGAGTGTTCAGCCAGAGAGCCCTCCTGCAGCTAACTATACTTCTAAGCATGACTGTATCTCAACCTGTTTCCTCATCCCATGGCCCTCATCGCACTTTGACACCATCTTGCCCATGTGATGAAGGGCCTGTTTGCCCCTCCTTAGAAGGGAAGCACCAGAGAGCAGGAATTTGTGTCTGTTCTGTTAGTCCTTTCTCCCTGGTGCTCATTACAACCATTTGTTGAGTGAATGAATGAACAATGTTGTCTTTTACAGCCCATCTGGGAACGGGCCGTGCAAGCCATCCCATGCCTTCCCGGTTGGCCTCAGCCTCTGGATGTCCCTTCCACCACCCACTTACTCTGCAGCAGCTGGTCTGGCCACATGCAGCCATACCCACTCCTGGCTGTCTCTTTTCACCACACCCGCCTCCCTGGGAGCCAGCCTCACCTGCTTTCATCCTTTCCTCAGGGTGAACCTGCAAGTGGCTGCTCTAGCCTTGACTGTGGCACATGCACTTGGAGCCATTCCTCAGTCCGGCTCCTGTGAGCAGCCCCTGAAAGCAACTGCACCCTCTCCCTGATGGGCAGTAACCGCAGGCTGTGACACAGGGTGTTTCTTCTTTTTCCCAGGGAATGGGCTCCAGGGGAGTGTTTGGCAACTGTTCCCAGAATTATTCACTTGGGGTTCTTACCTGAATTTTATGAGGTTCCTACCTGGGTTCTAAGTGAAATGTGCACATGTGAATTAGTCTGGGAAGAGGCTCTCTAATATAATTACAATAATGCAGCAGGGAGAGTCTGCACTAGGTTGCAAAAACACTGCATTCTTTGTTCAAAATCAGCTCCTTAGGTCCTACCTGGAAGAGTCTATTTATAGTGTTAAGCACTGAAGCATAAATTATTATAACTGAGGATTTCAGAATTCCCGTGTTATGCCTATAGCTTAAACTTTCCTTTTCCTGTGACAAAGGTGATAAACTATCTGCCTTTTAGTGAACGATGTTCTATGGTGTTCTATTGGCACTTTGAACAACTACTGCAAACAACTGGTGAACAACACTGTGAACAACTACTACGTGCTATTAGCACTATGACCTTATTTACCCTTGAGAAGGAGCTGATGAGGTGATGCTCATTCTCACACATAACTGGAAATCTGAAATACAAATGCAAAAAAGTCATGCAGTATACAAATGTGCTCGTACAGACTTGAATCCAAGTTTGTTCAGTGCCTCCGAGTTTTTCAGGACTGTAACTGTGTTTAACCAATGAGTGCTTACTTTCCAAGTGGGAGCCAACGTGGACAATTGTGATATAGAGTCATAGGCAGATTAGCAGAAGGAAAAAGTGCTATGGGAAAGATAAGCATGAGTGAGAGGGAGCCAGGCAAACAGAGGTGAGAGCAGAGCTGAGAGGGGCAGACAGAGAGGCCGAGGTGGGTGGAGGGGGTGGGCAGCTAAAAGACCCACAGTGGGACTGGGCCTGCTTGCTGCTGGGGCCAGTGGGTGGGTGAGTTCTCCTCAGGAGAGTGGAACTCAGACTGTGCAAAGGGACAATTTAGAAAGAAGGAGCTTGTTAAGACTTCGCATTTGGGAAAAGGTTCTCCTGGTATGGGAAGCAGAAGGTTAGAGGAGAATGGGACAGAAGGAGGTGCCAGGAAGGTGGAGGACACAGCTCACCGCAGAGCAGTGCCAGTGGCAGGCTCCCTTGAAGAGTTGCTTTAATGAGGGAACCCCAGCAGTATGCAGCTAAACAATGTTGAAGTTTACTTCTAGTTTATACACTAGTCCAGTGCAGTGTCCTTGGTCCTCACCAGCTCTCCTGACTGTCCTAATCTGCTCAGGCCACTGTAACTACACACCACCGACTGGGTGGCTTAAAGGACAGACACTGCATGGTTCTGGAGGCAAGATCCACAGATTTGGTGGCACCAAATTCTCCCTGGAGGCTCACATGGCCATTCCTTGCTATATGGGTGGGTGGGGGGTGGGGGGAGAGAGAGAGACAGAGCAAGAGAGAGAGCGAGAGAGAGAGAGAGAGAGAGATCTTGTGTTTCTTCCTTTTCTTCTAAGAACACTTGTTCCTTCACTGGGGCTCCACCCTTGTGACCTCCTCTAAACCTGATCACAGCCTAAAGCCCCCACCTCCACATGCACTGGGGGCTGGGGCTTCCACACAGGAATTGTGGAGCAACACAGACACTCACCTGGGTGACTCAGGCCCAGGCTCCTGGCACCCTGTGGCTCAGCACAGAGCTAGGAGAAGCATGTGTGGAGAAGAGCTCCTTGCAAGGCCCAGTCCTGTGGTCCCATGGTACTGCTGACCCCAGAGCTGGTCAGTGGTCACACCTGGATGCAAGGAGTTCTGGGCATGTGGACCTGATGAGAGAGTGACTTCATTCTTCACTATGGAGGGGAAATATGAATTTTGCTGAAATATGAATGAGCTGCCTCAGCCCCAAAGGAATTGCCATCCTTGAGAGATATTAAGGTGACAGAAACCTCAGGCCTTAGTGATTGATTAAGGGGGTTTGAGAGGCAGAGTGGGAGGGAGGGTCAAACATATCAGAATAAAGTCAGTGGCTAGTATCAGGCTCTTATTTGCCAGAGAGTGCAGAATATAGTAATCCTGCCCTCAACAATTCTCCCCCTCCCAATCGTCTTACACCCTAGACTACCTTGCCTAGACTACCTTGTATAGTCTGTTACATTAATAAAAACTTATATTCAGGGCTTAATACAGAAAAACCTAATGTAGATGATTTCAGCGAATGCTTGGAAGGAGGCAGGTGCTCTCACTAATGCCAGCTGTGAAGATGGGACCCTGGACAAGTGAGGTGAGGTATCTGGGCCCAGGTGAGATATGAGCCCAGGCAGCTCTCTCCAGATCCTACACACTCAACCACAGAACACCATATGTTCGGGAAGTTTTGGTTACCTTGGTGTTGACAGCTGTGAAGACAGAAACCTGTGAGAGAGCTGAGCATTCAGGTATCTCCTCCAAGTCATGGTTTGCTAGTCTTACACTATCAGTCTTTTCCTGCCACTGTCTCCCACCCACCCTTGCCTCAGCTCTTGGAACAGGTGGGACATCCTGGCAGGTCACAGGGAGCCATGGGTGCCCTGTTTGGACACTGCACTTTTCCCTGTCCATCCACTGGAGGCCCATTCTGTGGAAGGTCCCTGCTGCATCAGAAATAGGAGGGCAAGAAGCCTGAGACCCTCACAGTCATATGGCTCCTACCAACCCTGCCCTCCTTCCTCTCTCCTTAGAGGCTCAGAGGCTGCTTTGAGGTGGAGAACAAAACAACTGCTCTGATTTGGAACTTATAGTTATGACAGTCTTTGTTCTACATATAACAGTTCCAGATCTAACCCAGTGGCATTTGGGTTAGAGGAAAAAATTAGCTCTTTGCCCAGACCTGTCACTTACATAAGAACTATATTTGGCTGCAAGTAACAGACCCTAAATACTGGTGATGTAACATAAAGTTGCACTTACTTACTTGAAGTTGTACTTTACTTACATAAAGCTCCCGTAGGAGATGGGCTAGGCAGCCCAGCATCTTCTGGATGTCATCCTGTCGCGTGAGTCTTCCAACTCTCTGCTCTGCTTTCCTGGGTAGTGGCTTCTGGTCTAGAGACCAGTTCATGGCCCAGAATGGCCCCACCCACTGGGCCTGTTCAGGGAAGGGAGGGTGAGGGGAAAAGAGCCAGCAGAAGAAGAGCTGGTCTTGCCCCCACCTAGTGAATTTCACATACATCTCATAGCTCAAGTCCTGTCACTAAGGAGCCTGAGGAATATCGTAATTTAGCTGAGCATATTGCTGCCTCCAGTAAAATGGAGGCTTTGTTGCCAGGGAAGATGGGGAAAAAGATATTGGGTGGGGAAGTAGTAGTCTCTGATATTTTCCCCAGAACTCCTGGCTTGGGGGCCTTGCTGAATGGTGGTGAACGGGAGTGTCACTCCCTGAGACAGGTGGTATAGGAGGAGCAGGGGGACAAATTCCATTTCGTGGCAGGTTGAATGGAAGCTGCTGGAGGTGTGAAGGTTTTGTGGCAAGCAGAATAATGCCCCCCGCAAGATGTCTATGCCCTAATCCCTGAAACTTGTGACTAGGTTGCCCCACATTTCAAAAAGGAATTTGCAGGTATAATTAACGGGTGACTTGTGTCCCTTCCACAATCGACATTGAAGTGCCAACCCCAAGTACTTTAGAACGACTATGTTTGGAGGTGCGGTCTCTAAAGAGCTAACTAGGTTACAATGAGGCCATTGGGATGGGCGCAGATTTATGTGACTGGTGTTCTTACACGAAGAGGAAATTAGGACACACGTGTACAGAGTGGAGGTCGTGTGAAGACACAGGGAGAAGGCGGCCATCCACATGCCCCGCTGACACCTTGACCTTGGACTTCCAGCCTTTAGAACTGTGTGATAATAAATATCTGCTGTTGAAGCCCCTGCTGCCCCCAGTCTGTGATACATTGTTATGGCTGCTGGAGCTAACTAGTACAAGGCTCTTAAAATGTGGAGATTGTCCTGGACTATGTATGTGGGCCCAATAGGACCACGAGTCTCCTTATAAGTGAAAGGGGGAAGCAGGAGAGCCAGAGAAGGAGATGTAATGACAGAAGTAGAGGTCAGACTGATGTGATCGCTGGCTCTGAACATGGAGGAGGGGGCCACAAGCCAAGGAATGGGGCACCTTCTAGAAGCTGGAAGAGGCATGGAATGGATTTTCCCTGTGAGCTCCCAGAAGGAATGGGGCCCCACCCACGTTTCAGCTTGAGTGAATCTTGTGAGATTTGATTTGGACTTCTGACTTGCAGAGTAATAAGATAATAAATTTGATTTTTTTAAACTAGTAAGTTTTTAAAAACTTTTAAATTTTATTTTTCCATTGAAACTACTAAATTTATGATGATTTTACTTTTACAGCAGCAATAGGAAGCTAACATATTTTCCGACGGGCATTTAGATGTATAAGGCTAAATTTGAGGAGTCACTGACTATAGAGACTAGGTGAAGCCAGGGTCGTGGGGAAAATCATTCAGAGAAGGACTACAGTGAGGAGAGGTGAGGCCTTGGGAGGAGCCTTCAGGGAGACAACTTTCTAGGAAGGACAGACTCCCACTGCTGATCCTGCATGGCAGGATCTCAGGGAAGAAGTGCATTCTGGTGGGGGAAGTGGTCCGAACATCTTCTCTTGCTGGTGTGAGGTCGGAGCTCAGAGACTGCAGTGCCAGGCTCACATGAGACTACTCTGCGGGGTGGATCTGGACATGGTGTCTGAGAACAGAGCCAGAGAGAGAGAGAGGGACTATGGAACAGGGTCCCACAAATGAGCTGGGCAAACTGCTGTCATAAGAGAGTCATGTTTCCTGCAACCCCACGGGAAGTAGCCATTATTTATGTCCACATTTACTTACTGATCAGAGGTGAGCCCAGTCTGGTCTACGTAATCATCAGAAGGCCTATGGCAACTGCTCTCCCAATTCTGTGCAGTCACTTTGGTGGTTTTGCCAGAGGGCCCTGCTGGGCAGTGGGAGGTGGTCATTGTTTTGGGGGTGACCCTTACCAAGCCTTCTTTCTCTTCGGAGCAGGAGAGCTGGACTGAGTGATGGCCTGGGTCCCCCTTTCTGTGAGCATGTTTTCTCGGGAATAGCAGGCTTCCTGGGAGACCTGAGAGAGCCAACCACAGGAAGGGGTGGTGGGGCCAGTGGGGCCCCTGGAGCTGTGTGTAGCCTGCACAGGTGGAAACCTCAGACAGGAACTGGCTACTCTCCATGGATGCTGGAGCACAGGCTCAGGGGCGCGATGGTGCATGAGGCAGGACCTGGACATGTGCCCCCTAGGTTAGCAGGGCCAAGGAGGAACCAGGTCCAAGGCTCATTGGTGACTCTTCTGCAGTCTTGAATGAGACAGGGAGGGTCTTTTGAGAAATGGGAAGCAGTGCAAACAGCCCACAGCCCCTTTCCCTGTGGGAAGGCCTGCAGTTCAGCAGCTCCAAGACCTTGAGAAATGATACTGGGTCTCGGCTGCTGCTCTGGTTCTGAGTACTCCCGTGGTTGGTGATCTTGAACTTTTGAGGGGTTTATGCACGCAGCTTCCAATGTGACAAGAAGTCTCAATAGGCAGTTCCAAAGCCTCCTACTGGTCAGCAGAAGAGTCTGGCCTGTGGGACAAAGGCTGGATGGACCAAGGCCACCCTGCTCTGACAGCGTCACTCCTGCTAGTGGCTGGAGACCCTCCATTCCGGCCTCTGGCCATTCACATGCCACAAAACCAGGAGTTCAGAGGATGAGAACATGGGGACTCTGGAGGCAACTGTGGACCTGAATCCCTAATCTGTTGATTATGGGCTATTACTTAGGGAGAACAGGGTCATCAGCTGCTGTGAGGCACCTGAGGAACCATGCATGGAACCCATACTGACCCCTTTCTTCTCTACAGCTCCCTGGGGGAGGGCCTGAGAATGTGTAGCGATGAGAGGGAGGGGCAGTTTAGAGGAATGAATTAGGGGATATAATCTTGGAATTTCTGATGGACTAGAATGAAAACCAGCAGGCTCTGTGAAATAGAATAAGTAGAGTTTACTGATAAGTAAGTAGAATGTTGAATACAATTCAACATTACATCAATTCCTTTAGGCCTCAATGAAATTGAACTCTCCCAAACAGAATAGCTATGGAGGGGTTGGGGGAAGTGGTAACACAATCCAGGTAGCTGAACATGTGGATGCTGGCCCCGTGCTCCAACCCACGGGTATAAGAGGAGTCATGGTGGTGACACTTTGGTCCAGAACGTGGCAGGTGAGTTGCACTCACAGATCAGGCGCACCCATACCTTAGACTTCATGGGGTGATGGTCTTTGACAAAAGCCCCTTAGTGTGATGCTGGCCTGCTCCTAGGCTCACATTCAAGTGGGGGATCTCAGCGGGGTCGAAGAATGCTTGGGAATAATTCCTCAGAGCCCTTTCCTGACTGTTTTTGCTGAGAAACTGGCTTGAGGAGCAGGGAATGTGGACAAGAACTGCTGCAGACTGCAAGATGAGTCCAGGACTGGGACACTCTCTAGAGTCCTGGAGGTCCTCAGACTTCCTGCCTCTAAGACATAGGGGGTAGTAAAACCCACCTGGGGCCTCTTCCCACAGCCCGGCCCAGACAGCTAGCGTTTGGGCAGATGAACTGAGACACAGGGAGTGTGGATTTCCCAGGAATTAACTGGGAGATCAGCCCATTTGCTCCCCTGTAAGAAAGCATCAGGGAATTTGGTAGTAATATTACAGGACCAATACCGACTCTGCCTTTATGTTGGAGAAAGGAAATGATCTGCAAGCCCAGTCACCTGAGGCACTGGAACTACAATTAGCGACATAGCACTTGCAACACCACCAGGATATTGATCCTGATCACCTGTGTGCAGCAGACAGGTGGGCCAAAGGCCCTAGCCACACTAAATGAATGAAACATGGTCATTCTGGGTGAAGCTCAAAGGCCACTTGCTTCCAGAACTCTGGTTCCTTAGGTAGAAGGGTTAGGGGGTATCTGCATGTCACAGGTACCTGCCTTCATGGAATTTCCCATGATGCAGAGGAAATAAGGTGAGGTTCTTACTCTGCATATAGAAACACCATGAAGGATGGAGAAACCTGGTGCCCTGTTAGAGAGAGGGGTTGCCATAGTGACTGGGAGGCCAGAAGACTAAGGAGTGACGGGAGTCAGCTCAAGCCAAGGGTAATGGCAGTGCAGGACACTTTTCACTCACAGCTTATTAGCAAATGCTCTCCTCTGGGCTTGGGCATGGCCTGGGGCAGTGTGGAGGCAAGCTCTGTCACAGGTACCCCACCCAGTCTGTCACCTGAAGGTCTCTGACTACTACAGAAAAACCCAGGTTTTGGGAGCACCTACCATATGGGTGCTCTCTGTTGGGTGGACCCTCTGGAAATCCCCTTCCAGTCTCTCCCATACACCCAGGAGGCCCTCAATGTCTCCCAGGAGAAGCTGCTCTGAGGCACTTGGGGAATCACAGTGAGGAGCAGCCCACAAGAAAGGAGTAAACACGACATTTGGGAGGTTAGGAAAGTTGCTATGCAGTTTCCTGAACTTTATCATGCTCTTCCCCTCCCCAGCTTTTGCACAGACAGTTCCTGCTGCTCCAAATGCTTCTCTTCTCTCTTCTCTGTTAGCTCTTATCTTTCCTGTTGTTCTCTGTTGGAATGACATAGCCCAGCAATCTCTCTGTCCTCTCTTAGGTCCAGCTTCAATGCCACCTGCGTGCTCCCCCTCCACCCTATTTCTCCATCCAGGGCCAGCACAGGGTATTCCAATGCCCATTGGCTGGTCTGTATCTCCCACTTGGGAAAGAAGATTAGAGCAGAGAACGTGCCTGTCTTGCTTCCAGCCAAAGGCCTGGCCCAGAGAAGGGCACTTGAGATATGTTTGCTTATTTGGTGGGTGGAGGCAGGGAGATATATTTGAAACTGGATTTCATGTCTGGATACCTACAGACCATTCAAGGGTGGAATGCCACCTTCTTGGTTTTGATTCTCAGTGCAGGTGAAGGAGAGAGCAATCCTATAGAATCCTCTGCAACTCTCCAGGTTGCTGTTGTAGAATCCAGGGTGGGGCCCAGAGGACATTAGGACAGCATGCACTTGTCCTCGACTAGCTGGCAAGTTCAGAGGGGAGGGCAGCCAAGGAGAAGTGGTTAGAAGGTCAGGGGGAACTCTGACACCCTGAGCATGCCCCACTACATCCAGAAATACTATATAACTGAGAATTGGACTTTCTTGGCTGGCTGGCTCCTGAGCCTCCTCCAGGGAAAATGTGCCTTCCCCACCACCCTTTTTACTGTTCACTCTTTGGAATGTTTGATACTTGTGACTTGTCTGATCTCTTGAAATGCAAGTCAGTATCTTGCCCATGAAGGAAGCTGGGCTGGCAAACCCAGGGGTTGGGAGCCAGCCCTCACTCTCCTTTGTGAAGGACCATTCCTGTTGGTCAGTTTGGTTCTAGAAGGATGCAAATGTGGAATCCAGCTCAGGCACTCAGATGTGTAAACATGAGGTTCTCCTTGGGGCATAGCCCATCCCAGGAATTTCCCAACATGCATAGCACATGGCAGAGAGAGCTAGATGAGTGACTCCTGAATGCATGGCAGGGCATGGGGGCCATGAAAGGGATGGGTGCAGGCAAGGTCCAAGGGAAGCCTCAGTAATAACAGACACTGAATGAGATTCGTCCAGCAATATGCCCCAGCTATACAGAAGGGGAGCCCTGAGCTCTCTCCTTCCCTCAGAGCCAGGAAGGCAGTCAGCCTGGATCATTTTTATGGCAAAGCCCACCACCAAGGGGATGGGGTGTTGGATGTTGGTCGTCAGATCTCCTTCTCTGGGTTGATGTAGCGGGATGATAGGAAAGACAGAAGAGGGGGTCGTCATCAGCGATTTAAGAAGAAGGACTTGAGGCTCTGGAAGAACATAGACTTCTGCCTCTGCTTCTGTTTCTTTTTGATGATGGGCACCCACACCAGCCCGCACACCAGCATCATGAGTCCCAGGGACAGGAAGGCAGGCCCTATCATCTTAAGGGCTGTCAGGTACTTTTCAACCAGGTTCAGGGTATAGGCCAAGCAGGTGATGACCACACCGAAGAGGAGGATGGCGCCACCCACAGACATGGTGACGATGGGCTTGCGGTATATCTCCCACTTACTCCTGGGGGCGGTGGTCCAGACGGACTCACTTCGGGAGCTTATGCACAGGGAGCTGGCAGTCTGGCTGGGCAGCAGGTCCTTGGATTCTGGAGACTTCTCATCAACGTCTGGAGCTTTGGGGATAGCCTCCATCGTCACAGCTCCTCAGGACCTAACACCTGGGACTCACAACAATTAGGAGCAAGAGCCAAGCCAAAGGGTTCCTCACGTCCCCTTCCTGCTCCCAGCATCCGTCTCTAGCCGGCTCTCAGTGGAGGGCTATTCAGGGTTTTGGTGCTGAAGCCAAAAGGAAAATCAGATGAGAGCCACGTAAAAAAGAAACCACTCAATCCACTTTGTTGTATTCTTGTGAGAGATAAATACTATATCATTCTAATCAACTGCTTTTAGTATTCAAAACACGGTACAGTGGTGCCCATTAAGTAACCAAAATCAAGTTTATTCACTGGCGTCTTCAGACTCAATCACATTCTAGCTCTGTGATCTTCAGTGAGTTACTTAATGTCTCTGTGCCTCAGTTTTCTTATCTATAAAATGGGGTGATACCAATACTTATAGAGTTTTCAAAAGGGTTCAATGAATTAAGACATGTGATATGTTGGAACAATATCTGGCATATTGCAAGCACTCCATAAATTGTGTCATTGTCCATTAGAGTAGTACCTACTACATAACCCTGTGTGTGTGTGCACATGTGTAGTGTCTGCTGTGTGCCAGGCATGGTACTAAACTCTTCTTTCATCAAATTTGAACCTCACAATACCCCTGTGAGTTAAGCATTCATGCTACTTCACAGAGGAGAAAGCAAAGGCTCAGAGAGGTGAAGCCATTTACCACAAGATAAGGAACTGCTAGAGGCTGGATTGAACCATCTGCTCTCCTCTTAAAACACCAGGCTACATAGGGGCTGGAGAGCACTTTTTTCTTTTTTATCTTCACCCAAGGAGAAGCCCACTAATCTTAGAGAGAGGGGAAGGGAAGGAGGGAGATAGACAGGGAGAGAAACATTGATGTAAGAGAGAAACATCAATCATCCTGCCCCCCTACTGCCCCAAGGTTGCAGGGGACTAAGTCTTCAACCTTGGTAGGCATGTGTCCTGGCCAGGAATCAAACCTGTGGCCTTTTGGTTTATGGGATGATGCTCCAACCAACTGTGCTACACTAGCCAGGACTGGAGAACATCTTTCAGTGAAGCCTGGGATTTTGTGTGCTTTGTCAGTATAGCTTTGTCAGGTTCAGAGTGTGACCTTCTAATATTTAAATGACCCCTTTCTCCACTACCCATGTGAATTACATCAGAGTCCCACCTTCTGGTTCTTAAGCCTGTCATGGTATGGAATCAAGCCCACCTGCTTGTTCCAGTTTCTCACCCAGAGCCCATCTGTGTGCCTCTTGGTCACCAGAGCCCTCTCACCCCCCTAGTCCCGCGGGGAGGCTGGTGGTCCCCTGTGCAGAGCAATTTTAGAGCTGCTGAATCCACTCGCCTGCCAAATCCTCCCCCAGAACCATGCTGGTGGGATTAAAGCCTTTCATTCCACAATCAGAAATTGTGAGTTCAAGTGCAAATGCCTATATATTTGCAATGAGGCAATAAGAGATGAATACTTTTAGATACTCTACTGGTACTGGATACCTTCTGCATGGGGGAGAAAGGGGAGGCCAGGGGAGGCCAGGCACCAACCTGGAGGTCAGCATCAAGCCATCACCCTGACTTACCTTTGAGTTGTCTCCAGAGGGTCTGGGGCAGTGCTGTGTGCCCCAGGGGTTCTGTACAGCTTTAAGCAAATGAGTAAGTGAACAGATCACATCTTTTCTGCCCTCTGCCTCTCCCACTACACCCCTCCCTCTTCTCCTCTTTCTCTCCCTCCCTCCCTCCCTCCTTCCCTCCTGCTGGTCACTAACAATAAATCCAGCTTTCCTTACAATGCTGCTCACACAAACTCAGTCCCCCCTAGAGGGAGCCTGCAGCCTCCCCTGTACGCTCAGGGAGTTGCTGTGTTTGGGGTCATGCTGGCCACCCTGTCCCCCTGTCTCCTGAATCCACCCACTCTCTCATTGTGTTCTGCCCCTGTCTGCCTGGGGGAATGTGCCCCAAGCATCACCCTCTCCAGCCTCTGCTCCTTCTCTCTCCGGACTGACACTGATGGTCCTTGGCCTCTACTCCCTTCCTCCAGGTTTCCTGGCTTCTTCCTCTGACCTCTTCTTTCACATTTCCTACTGGGCTACCTCAGGCCCCACTCAAATCAGCATTTACTAACATCCCTCCTGTGAGTGGGGTGGGAGAGATTTCTTGCCATGGCAAAAAGTTTATTGGGGAAGAAAGTTAGGCTATTCTTCTCAGTCACAAGGGATCCCCGTTACACACCCCCAAAAGAGTGAGAGCCAGACCCAAATATGGAGGGGGAGCATTTCTGGACACTACTATGCCAGCCCTGGGTGAAAGATAGCTTGGGATGAAGGAGGAGGGTCTGCAGCTGGTGGCCCCCAAGCCCCCACCCTCTGAACTTGCAGTTTCTTCTTCACTAAGGCCCTTCCACACCTAGAAGTTCCCGTTAGTGAACGGGTTCTCCTTCAGCACTTCCTACAATGTGAATTTCAAACCAATCCCCCCCAACGCCCACCCCTGCCACCGTCCCAGGAACTCAGGCCTGAACCAACAGGGATAGTGTTCCCATCCTCCCCAAATCACATTGCTCCCCGTTTCTAGAACAGCAATTATAAGTGGGGCCCTCCCCTTTGACAGTGAGGAAGCAGGAATTGTCAGACTGCTATGCTTTCAGAATGCAGATATTCACATTCATATACACTCATATGGAGAGGACCCTTGGATTTCTGCTTCCAAAGACTGGAAAATATGACGGATGTGCTTTGTGAGTTCAGACACCAGGTGTTCACCTCCCTTTCAGCTCTGCGGTGTATTTGCATAAGCTAAGTAGTCATTTTAAAGTGACCTTCCCCGCTGTGGGCTGGGGTAGCCGGAATTGGTGTGGTTATTGCGACCGGTTTCTGAGGTGGGCATTGGAACGTCTTGCGTCGGTCCTCTCTGGGATGCTGTTTCCACCGCTTTGCTGTAAAGACCCAGACCAGACGTGGTGGTGGTGGCAGCAGTGGCGTTGTCGGGGGGGGGGGGGGGGGGGGGGGGGGGGGGGGGGGGGGGGGGGGGGGGGGGGGGGGGGGGGGGGGGGGGGGGGGGGGGAAGAGGGGTGTCGGGAAGAGGTTCACAGCTGTGCCACAGGAGGGCTGGGCTGAGTCAGGAGGGAATAATGCCTGAGAGCTACCTTCTGGGGGTGGGTGGCCCCGGCATCCCGGACAGGAGGTACTCACCAGGCGTTAGGACTTCTCTGCAGGGACCACGGATTCCTGGACTGCCAGCGAGCGAGGTGGGACTGACTGGGTGTCGCTGGAAGCACCTTTCATATGCTCTGCTCTTTGGCCTTGAGGGGAGGTCATCCATCTATTCTCATTTTATAAGGGCAAAGACTGAGGCCTGGAGAAATTTGGGAGTGGGCTGAAGCGCCCTGTTTCCTACGCTGCTGGGCTGGGGTTCGGGCCAAGTTCTTCGGACGCAGAGCTCCTTGTGCAGAGCGCACTGGTCTGGATGAGTCCCCAGGGTCCGTCTGTCCCCAGGCTGGGAGAATGCCCGCATTTTTCACTTTTGGGGCTTCATTCTGCAGTTAACTAACCTCTTACTGCGTATGGGGTGACCTAGATAAGTAACTGCATAGTGATTCACAGTACAATGGGGCAGCGATTTTCAACCGGCATGCTGCAAGAATTTTTCAAACATGTAATATATGACCATTTAGTCAGGGGCACTGACTGCTTTTCCCTTAGATTGTCAAAAAAAAAAAAAAAAAGACAACAGCCAACACGACAATAGCCATCTGATGTGAATGAATCAAAATTATACCTATTTTTTGTCAGATTGGCAAAAAAATGCAATATATTTTTTGGTGTGCAGAAGATTTTTAGTAATTAATGTGTGCCATGAAATGAAAAAGGTTGAAAATCACTCAGTAGGGAAATAAGAACACTGTTTTTAAGTTTTTTTTTACAGTGTTACATTTGTTTATTTAAAGGACTATTTTTACTCTGAGATTATGTCCTTCTTCCTTGCTTGGCATTGCTTCCTCTTATGAAATGACCATGATGGAACCTGATCACTGGTTTTGTTAGTCTCTGTATTTGCTTGGCTACAAGACTGGCCATCCTGGGTAGATTTCTATCTACCTACTGGTCACCTACCTACTATCTATCTACCTATTTACATTTTTTTAACCTATCATCTAAATTGTAATGGCCCATGAAATCCCAAAGAATGGGAACCTTTAATTTAGTTGACTTACTTAGGAAGAGGTGTGTCCTTAGAATAGTGAATGAGCAGGCCAGGTAGGGCCATGGAATGAACATTGTAGTGGGAAAAATCACCTTCTGTCACAGGTACAGTATGTGGCAGAAAGATCCAGGTCTGTGACATCAGAGAGATGACTGTTTGAACTCAGTTTGCCTCCTCTAAACTCTGGGACTTTGGGCAGGTTACTACCTACCCCTGAGACCTACCAGCACCATGCACAAAATGAGGATAATAGAGTATCTGTCTCACTGGGTTGCAGTGACTATCAAATTTCAGAAAACACTACTGCATTGTGTGACACATTATAGGTGTTCAAGAAATGACTCTGGTTGCTATCATAGGTAGTTTTTTTCTTGGTCCCTCTTTTCTCACCTGTAGAATAAAGAAGTTGGGCTAAGGGACTTCTAAAGCTATTTTAGATAGGCTCGTGGGTAGTGAATCAAATGTGAATTCAGAGGCTCCAGGCTTCCTGAAAATCCCCAAGTAGGGGGCAGTGTGAGTTTTTTAACTTTTAATTAAAATCCTGAGATCCTATTCTTCTGATACCCGGGTGTGTTGATAGTGGCTCTATTGACATTTTGGGCCCCATAGCTCTTTGTTATAGGGGCCATCCTGTGCATTGTTGCATACTGAGTAACATTCCTGGGCTCTACCCCCCAGACACCAGTAGCACTTCCTCACTTTCAGTCTTAATTATCAAAAATGTCTCCAGACATTGACTAATGTCCCTTGGGGACAAACTCATTCTGGTGAAGAACCTTGCTGCATGTTGGCCTTACCCACCCTCCTTGCTTGTAAACTGCCTCTGGGCCCAAGCTGGGTTTCCTCCCCTTCACTCAGCAGTGTCCCATGGTGCACAGCCTGGCCCTTAGCAAGTGCTCCAAGGACTTGGCCTGCACGCTGCAGCTCTGTGAGGGGCTTGGCAACACCTGTGGAGCTGGTCCCTTGAGAAGAACCATGATTTCAAGTTTGGGTTCAGTTGCCAGGGGTTTGGTTTGAATGTGTCAAAGTGTTCCTAACCCCCGGGTCTGGGTTCAGTTGCCCACTCAGAACCTCAGTGTGTGAACTGAATTTAAAATAAGGACTTTTGCAGGTGCAATTACGGTAAGGATCTCCAGGTGAGAGAGGGGAAAGCCAGAGACATTGGGCCTCTTAGACTAACCACAGATTTGAATGTTGGCTCAGCCTTTTGGGAAGCAGTTTTAGAAAGGAGAGTCAATAGGTTTCTCTCCTGGAGGCCAAGTCTGGAGTGTCAGGAAGCAGATTTAGTGGGTGGAGCTTATTTGTAGCACACAACTTCTAGGAGTGGGCAGGCTGCATCTGAGATGGTGCAGCCATGAGAATGACGACCACACAGAAAAACATGCACAAATCTCCACATAGGAGGCTGGATGAGGAAAGCCAGGCACATTTCCATTTATATAGAATCCATTTACATAAAATGAGACTTCATTTAAATAAAATTCAAAAACCTGTAAGATGACTGATGCTATTGGTGGCTGGGATCGTGGTTACCACTGGTGGGTGGGGAAGCATCTGAAAGCAGGGGTGCATAGAGACGTTTGGAGTGCAGGTGATATTCTGACTCTCCGTCTGACTACAGCTGGTGGTGTGGGTGTGTACTACTTGAGCTGTATAGTTTTGATATTACTACTTTCCTGTGTGTATGTTAAACATCAATAAAATGTTTAAACAAAGATAATTAAAACTAATAACTACATGCAGTATGTTCCTTTCTTTAGATTCTGACTAGAAGAAAACAATAGCACAAAGACATTTTGGGATATTTTTAGGGAAGTTTGAATATGGATTGGGTATTAGATGACATTAAGGATTTAAAATTTGTATTCAGTATGATAATGATACTGTGGACACATAAGAAAGCATCTTTATAGACATGGAGGTGCGTCTTGACACAACATCCAGGGATGAAATATTGTGATGCCATGATCCACAGGAAAATATCAAATATGACAAAATAAAAATTATTGTGCCTAGATGATGGATATATGGAAGTTCATTATATTACTATCTCTGCTTTTATGTATGTTTGTGAATGTATATAATAAATGAGAGGCTGAACATGCAGAGAGACTATGGTCAGACTGTATATAAAAAGGGGAGTCCAACCCACAATCGGCAGCAACCAGCCCGGGAAACCAACTCCCACTGTACAGTTACTGGAGCAGGAAGCCTGCCTGCTCTCTGTAAGTCAGACTTGCAGGAAGTCAGACTGCCATCTCTACCAACCAACCAGTAAGCCAGACAATAACCAAGGACTACTCCCTTTTGACAAATGCACTGAAGTGATTTAATGGGTACAGGAAAGTCATTTCAACAAATGGTGATAGAACAACTGGGTGTTCACATGGGAACAAAATGAGACTTTACTACACCTCACACCATCAGCAAATATAAATTCAAGATGAATCATAGACATAACTTGAACAGAAACATAAAACTATAAAGCTGTTAGGAAAAACAGAGGAGAATATCTTTGTTGACTTGAAGGCAGGCAAAATTTCTTAGGACAGAGAAGGTAATAACCAAGAAAGAAGAAATAAGTCAATAAATTAGATTTTGTCATAACTGAAAACTGCTCATTAAACCTACTAAGAAGAAAATGAATAGGCAAGCTATGGACTGAGAGAAAACTTTTTCAAAATGTGCATTTGTTAAAGGATTTGTATCTGGAATATATATGAACTATTACATTTGATTAACAAAAACACAAACAGTCCTATTTTAAAAATGGGCAAACAATTTGGACAGACCCATTTCAAAGGAAGGCAAATAATGAACAAGAAACCCATGAGCTGGTGTGGCTCAGTGAATTGAGCACCAGCCTGCAAACCAAAGTGTCACCAGTTCGATTCCCAGTCAGGGCACATGCCTGGGTTTTGGACCAGGTCCCCAGTTGGGGATGCATGAGAAGCAACCACATGTTGATGTTTCTCTCCCTCTCTTTCTCCCTCCCTCCCTCCTGCTTTCTCTAAAAATAAATAAATAAAATCTTCTTTAAGAAAAGAAACCCATGAAAAAGTGCTTGAAGTTGATATTCAACAAAAAAAAGTGCTAATCAAAACTACAATGAGATATAGCCACACATTCACGGGAAGTATTAAAATGTAAAAACCTCACAACACCAAACAGTGCGATGTGGTATGAGGGCTCCTGTACACTCCTGGCGGGAATGTGTAATGATACTGCCACTTTGGAAAAAGGTTTGGTAGTTTCCTAGGAAGTTAATCATATACCTATCCTTTAAGCCAGCAATTCTACTCCTAGATTTTTTTGGTTCAAGAGACATAAAAACCCATGTCCATACATGACTTGTTTATGAATATTCATAGCAGCTTTATCCATAGTAGCCCAAACCAGAAAACAACCCAAACGTCCATGAGTGAAAGAGAAAGAAAAGATAAATGGCACAATGGAATATTACTAAGCAATAAAAAGGAACTAATTTTTGACACACACATAACATGGGTGAGTATCATAAATATGCTGCATGAAAGAAGTGAGACATAAAATAGTACATACAGTGTATGTTTCCCATTCTAGAATATTCTGAGAACTAATCTAAGATGACAAAACTCAAACAGTGTTTGTAAGTGTGGGGAGGAATTCACCAGGATTTTCTGAGGTTGACAAAAATGTTCTGCCTCCTGGTGTTGATGTGGAGTATATGAAGGATCCATTTGTTAATATGGTACACTAAAATTTCTGCATTTCTATGTGTGTAGATTACATACCAGGAAAAAATAACTGTAAAAGTATTAATAATAGTTGAGTGAGTCAGGGTGGGGAGCAGGTGGAAGTATAGCTAAGCCAAGGATAGCAAAGTGTTGATAATGGTTGAAGCCATATGATGAAACATAGGGACCCAGGGTAGGGGCATGGGCAAGAAATATGTTACCCCAGAAAAGCAAAATAAGGATGTGGGTAGGGGTGAAGTGACCCAGAATAGGGTAAAGGCATTAAAGGGAAATCTGTAGGAGGAGGAGTCACCTGACTTTTATGGGAAAGACTATATAACTGATTCTGAGGAAGAGAAGATCTTGAAAAAAGAGAAGGTGCTTCTTGGAGAAATTGTGAACTGTGGACAGAGGATAAAGATGGAGATGGAGAGAGAGATGGAGATAGAGATGGGGATGGGGATGGGGTTGGAGATGGGGGTGAAATGGAGATGGGGAAGATGGGGTGAGATGGAGGTGGAGGTGGGGATGGGGATGGGGATGGAGGTGGGGATGGGGATGGGGATGGGGATAGGGGTGAGATGGAGATGGAGGAAATGGAGGTGGAGGTGGGGATGGGGATGGGGATGGAGATGCGGGTGAGATGGAGATGGGGGAGATGGAGGTGGAGGTGGGGATGGGGATGGAGGTGGAGATGAGGATGCAGATGGGGATGGAATGGAAATGGAGAGAGAGAGAGGGAGGGAGGAGGGGCTAGAATAATAATTTTACCTTTTCTACCTTGTCTTTGGAAAGCTACCACCCCTCAAAGGGAAACACAGACTTTCATGGCCCCTAGGCAGAGCAAAGACTGGGTTTGGTAGGCAAAGGAACGCAGCATCCCAAGAGAGGAACCCATGGGCCCATCTCTTAAACCTGTTAGCACTGGTCCACTTATCTACCATGCATTTATATTTGCCGCTTACTTGGAGACCCTGCCTACTTACGTTATTTCAGTTTGTGTCAACCTTCCATCCACCAGCTTGCTAATCAGCTCTCAGCTAGCAGCAATCACCAACACTGCAATAAACACTTTTCAAGCGACTCTTGTGTGCCACCCCCCTCTGCTCGACAGGGAGCTACCAGCACTAAGACAGTGTTCTTCCCCGCAGAGGAGCCTGAGGCGTGCCAGTTTCCTTGCTCAGCGCATACTGGTGTCTCTGAGAAATGGTGTCTCTGAGAAACTGGTGTCTCTGAAGAGATGTCTCAAATGAGAGGGAAGAGAACTGGCACGGAAATTTTGGGTTTTCCTCAGGCACTCATACATTCATCCCCAACACAGGATTTGGTGGTGTGTGGAGCACACAAGCTGGTGAGCGATGAGTGTCCAAGATAACAAGGACTGAACACTTTTCCTCTGATGGATTCTTGAGTGTCTAAAATGCACCACTTAATGGGAGCGGCAGCTGAAAGTGAAGCAAGTGAAGCACTACCCTGGAAGTGACCATATATGCATCTGCACAGCACCAGGAGCCCTTCATCCCCTCCCAGATTGCGGGAGGAGCTGGGCTGGGGCTTCCTCAAATTCCAGTGCTCTCTGCAGGTAGCTCGGATGCTTTTCTGAGGCCAGGGCTCAGCAAGTGCTTGTTAAATGATTCAGTAGGTAGTGGAGCTATGGTGGGAGCGTTCTTCATGGCAACTGTCCCAAGTCGCCCTGCCTGTTTCTTTTCACCCAGTTGTCAACGATACCCTTTGGTGATGGAGTGAGGTGGTAGGATGGAACTAGCTAATAAGGGGACATGAGAAGCAGCTATAAGAAGCCAGCCCCCTCCTCTTCTCCTTCTTGGCCTCTAAGGCCTTGCTGAGACTGGCTACCTTCTGGCCGATGTTCTTGAAGTCACCAAGCTACCCCAAGAAGCTTCCCCAAAGCAGAAGAGACTGTGTGTCAGGGAGAGATGACACTCTTCACACAATAATAGTAGCTGCCATTTACCAGGCTCTTACTATGGGCTGGGGACCATGCTGCACGCTTTTCTCTGCATGGCCTCAGCTATTCTTCCAGGCGAAGTGCTGAGCAAGGGATGATTAGTGCCCCATCTTGCCAGGGAGGAAACTGAGGATCACAGAGCTTAAGTGACTTGCCCCAAGTTACTCAGCAAGTGAGTAGTGATCTGGGATCTGAAGGGGAATTTGGAGCCTGTCTGTTCTAGCTTACCCTGCTCGCCTTTGGTACAGTTTTTGATTTTCGTTTCAAACTGGGGAGCCAGTGAGTGTTGAGAACACTAGCAAAGGGGCCCTGGCAGTGAACAGAGCGTCAGTGGTGGCTGCCCTGAGTGGGGGGGAGGGGGAAGGCCTAGAACTACTGAGTGCAGCTGCTGAAGACATGAGGGCTCCAGCTGGGGCCTGGGGTTGAGGCCAGGAGAGCAAGCAGCAAAAAGTCCGTGATGGAGCAGCTGCAAAGTCACCCCATCATCATCCAACGGAGCATGAAAGGCCTGATCCACCCAGCCTTCTTCACCTGAGCATCTCCTTCAATCCTCATGGCTCTAAGTGTGTGTGTGTGGGGGGGGGGGCGGCTGTCAGTATCATCCCCATTTAACAGATAAGGAAACCAAGACTCAGAGTGGCTGGACCCCAAATCTGGGTTTTCTATAGACCACTTCTACTATGCTGCACCAGGATGGAGCTCTGCCGGTTCCCCTGTCTTTTTATTCACTGTCCCCTGCCCACTGTCCTGCCTTCTCTCTGTCTGCACACCTTTACCTCGGTACCCATTCCCCAGCCCCTCCCTGGCCCCATCCTCCCTGGAAGCTGATGAAACACCATCAATAGTAATAGGCTGCCAAACTTAGCAATAAAATTACAAGATGCCCGGTTACATTTGCATTTCAGATAAATGACAGGTGCTTTTTTCCATATAAGAATGTTCCAAATGTTGCATGGGACATACTAATATTAAACATTTATTTATTGTTTAGGAGAAGTTGGAATTTAACTGGCATCTTTGTAACATGCCTGGCAAACCCGATATTCTAAGAGCGCCGCTGTGCTTGGGCCTGGTGTTATCTGCCCCTTCCAGGCTTCTCCTCCCTGACAGGAGCGAACTATTCTGGGAATTGCAAGGACTAGAGCCCAGGAAAGGGAGGGTGGGCACTGCTTCCCCAGGGATCCTGGGCCCCAGAGAGCAGGGCCAGCTGGAGGAGCGGGGGAACAGGCCACAAAGTGGAAATAATACGGTTTACTGTTCCTGAGAAAGACCCAAGGTGTGTTTCTTTTCTAATTGCTGAGACAAGGAGGGTCTTGCTCTTTCCCCAGTGGAGCCACACACTCCACCACACTGCCAGTATGGGTCTCTGCCTCCCCTCAACAGGACGCAGAGTTGGCGACCGCCACTCTCTGATAAAGGTGAGTGGGGCTCAGTGCCTGAGCTGATAAAGCAGAGGCCAGAGCACTTCTAAGTATACTGCCTCTGTCACCAGGGCACAGCCACCATCTGTCACCTGCTCACAGACCTCCTTGGAAGGGGAGTTCTCTGGAGGTCATGCTCAGCCTAGATAAGTGCTCACCTTTACCCTCTGCAGCCAGAGCCCAGGCCCTGCCTGGTAACTAGGTGGGAGAATAGCTCAGGTGATGAGGTCTGTGTTTACCCAGGTACATGTCCCCGAGGCATGGTCATCCACATTTCCCCTTCCTGAGGTAAAGAGTGCCCCAGCCCACATGCTGCACTGTTTTCCTGGTACCTCCCTAGGCGGCTGCCACACCTGTGGCAGAGAGGGACAGTATATGCTGGGGTCTGATAGGGGATGCCCAGGGGGACAGGCTGGGTCTGAGATCCTGCCCATGAGCTCTGGGAGGCCAGGTTGGCTTCGAACTTCAATGTCTGGCTTTTTTGCTCCTGACTCTGACTGGGTTTGGGGAAGTGTTCCAGCCCAGCCCTTGCCCCAAGGACTGCTGAGGGTGAAGGCTGGAAGCTCCGCAGGCACTCAGCTTCCCCGTTTCCAGGGGCAGAGCTGGGGCAGCCCCTCCTCCCCTGCCACCACTCTCTGCCAGGATTGTCACTGGGCAGTCTCCTCCTGTCTGAGGGCAGCTGGTTCTCCCCCTCCCAATGCACAGCCCCCTCTCCCTTGCCTGTCGTTCACTTTGCCTTCCAACTCTCAATACACTCAAAGCAAAGTTAAAATCAGCTTGTTCCTCCAGGGAGATGGAAGGAAAGGCAGAGAGGAAGAATCCCCTCTTACTTACTGTGCTGTGGTCCCGGGGGAGGGTGGGGGACCTGGGAGTCACACACAGCTTGCATGGGGAGGAGACCAGCAATGAGTTTGTGACCAAGTTCTTCATCCCAGCCAGAGTCCTGGAGCCGGTGTGCTGAGAATCCCAGCCACTGAGCAGGCTCCAGTAGGGATGAGCTCACCAGGATGTGGGCTAATGGGTTAACCCTTCGTGGGCTGCTGGCACAGGCACTAGGAATGTGGCTTTGTGTCAGCTCTGCTCATCCACTGTTAGATGAATCTTATTAAAAATTAATAAAGCTTCTCTGCAGTCTGCCTTTGAGTTTTGGTGGACTGTGCATTAGGCCAATGCCTGGCCAGGGCTGCTCTTCCTGACCTGGGCTCAGCAACCAGGAGACCCAGAGTTTCTGGGTTGGTAGGGTGTGTGAAGGAGAAGATGGTGGGATGGGCTGATGAAGGATGAGTTACTCAGAGGCTATGCTAGCTCTGCCCAGTACAGGCCTTGACTGTGAGAGCTGGGAACTTTGTTCTGGATGTTGGAGGGGCCAAGTGCAGATGCATTTAACATCCCTGGTTCCAAAATGGCAACCTTTGAGAACTTCCCCATGCCTGTAAGTGGGCACCCCATGTGGCAAAATACTAGGAGCCCACAGCTGAAGGTAAGGTAAGCATGCAGGTCTCCACCCTGTCACCAGGCCCAGACAGCTCTGAACTGGGCAAAGCTGCGTGCTCAGCCTTGCTTCTCACTTCTATCCCGATGATGGCCCCGTCTTTCACATGATGGTGAAAAGAGAATAATGAAAACTGCTGCACTGGTGAGGAATGGGTTTCCATCTCCATGAGCAGGTATCAAATTGTGCTCATGGAAGCTGGGTGTGAGGCATTGAGTGGCCCATTCTCAAGATGCCAACAAAATTGCCCAAGATCCTGAAAGCCAGGCTGGCCCTGCCCTTCTCCACCTTGAGAAATGGAGGCCCTGGGGCTTTTCATTGGTTGTGAGCCAGGGCGTGAGGGAGGTCTGGCTTCTGGTCATATACCTGAGGCCTTCTCTGCAGTCCACAGGGGAGGCTCTCCCAGGAGTGATCCAGGGACCCTGGGGGCCAAGGAAGGAGGGAGCTTCTCCCATCTCTGGCATCTTGATTTCTGTATTTGTGAAACAAACAGGAAACTTCCAGACTGGGGTGGCTCTGCAGAGGCTGATATGTGTGTGATAAATGGCTAGGGAAACAGGCAGCTAACAGGGCCTGCCTGTCGGCAGGGCTGCCATGAGAGGTCAAGCCAAGCGGCTTTCCCTCTGTCCTCCTCTGTGAGAGCTGAGTGTCCTCTGCTCAGTGGATTTGGGTCCAGAGATTGTGACTGTAGGCTTTGGAAGGTGTTGCTTGCTCTGCCGTGGGTGCCTCTGCCTTCACATCTACCGTCTATCAGTTAGTTAAACCAAATGGGCTGGCTTGTGAAGGGACTGTGGGGTGAATTCTATTGCAATGCAAATAATCAAATCATTTATTTTTTCCTTGGTTTAGACTTCCCTGCGCTTTCCCACTCTCTTCAGGGTGTGGCAGTGTGGTGCAGAAATAATCGTCAATAAGACGAACCCTTATGTAGCCCTTCCTCCAGCGTGGGCCCTGGTCTAAGTACTTTATGTGCAATATACTTCATTCATTCCCCAGAGAACTCTGGGGGGTAGGTGTGTGAGGTGTACTGCTGTCCTCACATTTGGCTTTAAACAAATTAACTTCTCTGATCCTCAACTTCTTCATTTTATTGAGTAGATGTAATCATTGCTTTTATGAGGACTGAATAATAAAGTGCACATAGCAAGTGCTTCATGAGTTTATGTAGTATATATCATGTATAATGTAACACACCACATATGTGTGATATAATATATATTATACATACTATATATAGCATGTATATATAACATATTACATAATATGGTATATGCACTTGGTCCTTCATATCCACATTTTCTGTATTTGTGAATTCATCTAACCACAGATGAAAAATATTTTTTAAGAAAGGTACGTTGTTGCTAATGCGTACCATGTGGTATTAGGCCTACGATGGTTGCAGATGGTTGCACCTATGCTGAACATGGACAGATTTTTTCTTGTCATGATTGCCTAAATGATACAGTTTAACAACATTCATACAGTATTTCCATCGCATTAGGTATTGTAAGTAGTCTAGAGAGGGTTTAAAGTATACAGGAGAATGCGTGTAGGTTATATGTAAACACAACACGATTTTATATAAGGGACTGGAGCATTTGAGAATTTTTGTATCTGTGGGGGTTCCTGGAGCCAGTCCCCCTGGGTTACTGAGGAACAACTATGTATATAATATATGTATACATTATTATAGGTATATGTGCACATGTGTACATTACATATGCATGCACACACAGCATATGTATATAACACGTGTGTGCGTATGTATACATGTATGTTTATACGAACACATATAAGTATACTTGCAAATTAGGGGGTTAAGGTCCAGGAGAAAGTGTCTGGGGTAGAAGCTGTGGTATCTTCAGGCCCCTTCCTGGGCTGCACTGAGCAGGAGGTGGGAGAAGCCGGCTGGGTTCCTGGGCAGTGACGCTAAATGTCCTGGGATGAAGGGCTGCTGCTGCAGTGGTGATCTGAAAGCCAGTAAGCAAGCACAAGGACAGCCTGGGGGAGGCCCTTGGCCTCTTATTCCAAGTGCCACAGCCACTCCAGCTCAGCTCTGCTCCCCTTACCAGCTAGTCCATTGCTTTGGTGGTGCTACAGGGTGACCAACCACACAGGTTGGGCCAGGACTGATGGGTTTCCTGGGACGTGACGCAAGACTTTCAGTGCCAGGACCAGGCCAGTTCCAACCAGGCCCGTATGAACTGGTTACCCTCATAAAAACCTGTGGAGCCCCTGTGCCTGGGCTCGCAGGCTTTCCCTGCCTGAAATGCCCTTTCTGCCCACTGCATGCCTCGGCAGCCCACCCAACCAGTCCTCACGCCCTCTGCATCCTCCCCGGAGCTCCGGCTGGATTCAGTGCTCCTCCTTGGCTATTCCCATGTGCTCTTTTGCTCTATTGCACTTCCTGATAATCGTCTGACTGCCTCCCACCCCATATTATTTAATGAACCTTTATGTAAGCATAATTCAGCTTTAACAATTATCAATGTGTATTTTTTTCATTTGTTTCCCTCCCACATTTTTTTTTTAGCATTTTAAAGTGTCAGCCTATTGTCATTTGCGCCAATTCAACGCCAATAGGAATCCCCAATTTAAGGTTCAGTGAAGAAGGAAACTGTATTTAGTACAAAAAGCTCAAAAGTGATACAGTACAACTCTGAGAACAGCACGGCTGTAGAACAGCTCTGGGGCCAGGCACTTCTCCTGCTAGACAGCTTTGCCCTGCTCCTTGATGGTCTGCTTCATTCCACTCTGGGTTGTTTCAGCTCAGCCAGGGAGACACAGTTTTCCTTACTCGCTGAATAGGGGAAACATGCTCTCCTAGCTAACAGAGAGCTGGTTGATATGCACAGACGTCTCCCCGCCCCACACCTCCCTTCCTGATTGGCCCATCCTCATGCAAATGAGGGCTCCACATCTTTGCAGTTGATTGGCCCCTAAGGTACTGTTCTAATTGGTTAGAATAGAGCCACTCTGATTGGTCAGACCTGAGCAGCTGTGATTGGATGGGGAAAGCCTCAATCCTACTGGTCGAAACTGGATTCCAGGAAAACTTTATAAGGGCTGGCTCAGCTGCAGTAGCAGTGCAGACAGTTGGGTGTGGAGATAGGCAGTTCTACGGAGAGGCTGGCAGTTTAACGTGGGCATTTCCGTGAACTGCAGTTTGTGTGAGAGGCCCTCTGCCCATGCAGAAATGGCTGCTGGGCTTTGTTTTTAAAAATTTAGCCCAGTTAGCCACCAGGAGCCCTTCTTGGTAGCTGTCCTTTTTTATCTCAGAGTTCAGAAAAACAAACCCAGATCTGTCATCTTGAGCTCATCCTTGCCAGTGGAGATTTGTATCACTAACAGATACGGGCTTCCTTCTTCTCTTCTTTTTCTCTTTTTAAAGACAGCAACGACAATGCTGTCTTAATCACAATCATACCTAATTGTGTAGTGGTACTAACATTCTTTAATGTTACTATATTCAGTTTCGTATTGTCTCAACAACATCTTTTTATGGGCAGGTTTCCATAAAGCAGGATCCTTACAAGTACCAGCCCTTCCTCCTTGTAGCCATGTCTCCCATGTTTCATTCCATCTGCAGTAGCCACTCCCACCTCTGTTCACACTATTTAGTTTTGGATGGTGCCAGGTCATCTGCCTTGAGAACTCCCACATTCTGGACTTGGCTGCTTGCTCATGGATCATTTCACATTTTCTCTCTTCTGCAAGGGCCTTGTCTGGCTTTGATTTCCGCTGCAGCCTGGGATTCTAGTGCAGTGCCTTGGCCTGGAGGAGGTACCCAGTCGATGTGCATAAGTCGCCAAGTGAACATTCACCAGGTACCTTACAATGAATAGAGGCCTCTTGCCTGCATGCCATTTGGTCCTCATGGTAGCTGCAAGACACAGACAGGGCCACGTTTTATCTGTGCCTCTCAGTTGTGCTGCTGGGACAGGCCACTAAGACTGAGACCAAAATGCAGAGATCATGCCCCTCCTCCCCTGTCTGCCTCCCCCATCAAGCCATGGGGGTTCCAAACAGGGACTCCCAGGTGAGCTAGGATCTCTGAGTCCTCTTCAGAGGAGGCCTCCTTGAGTGGGAGTTTCTGAGGGGCCCTGGGTTCTTCCCACCAAAGATAGCCCAGAGGGGCAGTAGGTTCTGACTGTGGGGAGGGAATCTGGGGCTGGGTGCCAGCCAGCAGGGGAGCGAGTAGAGGCCTCAATATGGGCTGTGGGCTACCGCATCTCAGGAAGAGGTGTCTGTGCCCACACCCTGGTCTTTCATGCTATCTGCGCCAATGTCTTTCTGTCATAGCCTAAAACCACCGTAGCAGCTCATTATCTTGAAAAAACAAAAACAACCAACCAAAACAAAAAATAAAACACAAAACCCCTAAACCACTGTAACTCTTAGAGAATATGTTCAGAGTGAGTCTTTGCTTCCACCCCAGTGACGCTTCTGTCCCAGCTTGCTCAGAGCCAAGGGCAGGGCAAGCTACATAGATAGAAGTATTATGGGAGGCAGGACTGCAGGATGCGGGTTCCAGCCCCTGTGAATCCGGTGGATCTGGTGGGTACAGGCAAGAGGAGGCCCCCTGGGCCCACAAGGGCCTGGGCTCCTTCTGAGGCAATGAGAAGCCCGTTTGTTTTCCAGGGCCCAGGAGAGTCATGTGAAGCAATCACTCAGGTGAGACAGCCTGAGGGAGAGGGCACCACCTTCTACCCACTCTTCCCCCATGTTCACCTTCTTCTCCTTTTATTTCCAATCAGGGAGGGGCACCACACCAAGGAGATGGGACTCTGGCCCTAAGTGTCTCCTGGTCTGGTGCGTGGTCCTCTTGAGAAACTCTGTTTGTTAAGGCTGCCCCCAACTGTTCTCTCAGGCTGGGTCCCACAGCTCCTTTCCAGGCCACGTGGAGCCCACAACTAGGTTCTGAGGGCCAGTTCCTCCAGCCGCCTCAAATCTTTGCTTTTCTCCTTCTTCTCACCTCTCTGATGCTCTTTGTCTGGTCTCTGTCTGTCCATCTTCCTTCTTGTCTGCTACTTCACATACATGACAGTTCTCAAGGTGGCTGGTTTCCTTGGGGGAGTCAAGGAGATGCTGCCCCTTTCTCTATCAGTACATAGTCATTGGGTGGAGGGTGTGCGGGTGGCAGCAGGGCCGGGTCCTGTGTGGGGAAATGGGGAGTGCTACAGAGGAGATGGGAATCTTATAATGTGGGGGTGGGGTGGGGGAGCTGGGCACAGGGAGAGTTTACAAGAACAAGTGAGAGTGGAGCAGGGGAGGAGGGAACATCTTTGTGAGGGGTGGTTCCCAGGGTGAGCAATACCTGCCAGGACATTTTCAGTTGGTCTGAGTCCCTCGGAGGAGCTGGACAGGGGCTGGGTGGGTGGACTTGAGTCCAGGGCTTGGAATACCTGGTGTGAGGGTGTGGTCACAGGGCAGAGGTGGACTGCACCTTGGGTGCGGCTGCCACCTAGTGGTCAATTTTAGGTAGTGTCGCTATCTGGGGTTGCTTCAGTTATCGCTGGGAGCTCCTTGCCCAGCAATTGGGCTCTGGCCTAGTAATTAGCACTGGACTTGAAGCTGAAAAAGTCAACTTCACAATATTTGCTGATAGATACAATCTCACAAAATTAGTCACCACAGTTGCAAAATTCAGAGAATTAAATTATTTTTTAAATAATTTAAACAATTCATATATTCATCACTTCATCAAATATTTACTGTGGATCTGTTAAATGCCAGGCACTGTTTTAGGTGAGGCACTGGATGAAGTGATGCCCTTGATGAAGTATACAATTCATGTGGCAAATGAAAGGCACCTAAGCTAACAATTTCCACCCGAGGAAACACTCTTCTGTACAGATATGTCTGTGTTGTGCTTTGAGAATGCAAAGGAGGATCAGTGTAAACCAGACTGACCTAGAGTGGTAAGTGCAGTGGAAGAAAGTTATGGCAAAGATGAGTCTCAAAGGGGATACAGGAGCCAGTTAAAAAAAAGATGGAAGGGATGGAGGCCTTGGTGGTGGAGATGGAGGGGATAGCTCTAGCTTCCATGAGGGGACTGAGGTCCAAGCCCAGGCCAATGGATTAGCTGCAAGTCACAGGTCATCCTTGACACTCTCCCAAGGAAGCTGGACATTAGTCCATGGGCAATGGAAAATCACGGAGGACCACTATCCCTGACTTAAAAACAAATACTTTCTTGAGAGAATAAAAAGGTCAGCTACAAACTGGAAGAAAACATTTGCAAACCAGAGACTTGTACCCAGAATATACATAAAGAAACCTCAAAACTCAACAATGAGAAGCCAAACTATCCAATTTAGAAATGGGCAAAAGACATCAGCAGACACTTCACCAAAGAGGATATATGGATGGCAAATGACCACATGAGAGACATTCAACATCATTGGTCGTGAGGGAATGCAAATAAAAACCATGACAAGATACCATTGCACACCTGTCTGACTGGCTAAAACTAAAAAAGAAGGAGCTGACCATACTGAGTGCTGAGGAGGATGCAGAGCAGCAGGCACCGGCAAACACTGCTTGTGGGATTGCAGGTGGTACAGCTGCCCTGGAAACAGGTCAGCCTTTAGAGTTAACTACACATTTACCATAAGTTCCAGAAGTCTGTTTTGAGCCATTACTGTGTTTGGGTGACAGAAATTTAATTTCAGTCCCTTTAGTTTTCCTCTCTATTTTTTTTCTGGGGTTGCTCTGAGTTTGGGGAGGCCAGGGCCTGGAGAGAGGGCATCTAAAATTTAGGTTGTCCACACCTGCTGCTCCCCAGCAGGTCACTGTTGAGCCTTTGCTGGTTCAGCCTTCACAACCCTGTCTGGTTCCAGGGCCTCATCTCTACTTCTCCATCCTCGGGACCTCACGAAGAACCGCCCAGTGGCTGTCTGAGGCAATATTCCTCCAGATATACAAACAGCTGCCTCTCATTAGCATCTGGTCACCTCCTTGCCCCTTTTCCAGGCCTCTGCGTGGCAGGACTGCAGTCTCCTTTGCTGTATTTGCTGCCCCCCAACATAGCTGAGTTCTTCATTGCATGGGCCTCAGTCCAGGCACTGGGGGGCAGGGCTCCTGTTCCTGGAAATCATCAATGTCTGCATTTTCTCCCCTTACCCTGTGCTATAAACTAACTTGTACCAATTCTATCCCCAAGTTCCCATGTTGAAGCCCTACCTTCTCGTGTGACTGTATTTGGAGACAGAGTCTTTAAGGAGGTAAAGGTTAAATGATGTCATAAAGGCAGAGCCTTGGTCTAATAGGATTGTTGTCCTTATAGGAAGAGCAAGAGACACCAGGAGCACTTGCACACAGAGGAAAGAACGTGTGAGGTTACTGAGAGGAGGCAGCCATCTGCAAGCCAAGAAGAGACGCTTCCTGAAGAAACCATCTCTGCCAAGACCTTGGTCTTGGACGTCCAGCCTCCAGAACTGTGAGAAAATAAATGTCTGTTGTTTAAGCCCCGTGCTGTGGTATTTTGTGAGGGCAGCCTGAGCAGACTAATACACCTCCTGATTCTCTTCCTTCCCTTCAACCCAGGGAAGGCTTCTCTGCTGTTGACTGCGGGGTGGTGGGGTGATGTGGATAGCAGTGGTTGGGGGAGAAGCTTCTCTCCTCT
Source organism: Anoura caudifer (assembly GCA_004027475.1). Lineage (NCBI taxonomy): Eukaryota > Metazoa > Chordata > Mammalia > Chiroptera > Phyllostomidae > Anoura > Anoura caudifer. The sequence continues at coordinate 61,510 of PVKU01004704.1, forward strand.
CAAGATGTTTCTCCTGAACTCCGTTATTTAGGTGGCATGCCCTTTGGCTCCTATCCATGCTCCTACCAGTCCAAACTGGCTTTTCAGTAAGCAGGGCCCAAGGTGATCAGCCAACATGGGTTTTAACCAAGAACGACAGTGAACACACTGCGTGGAAGAGGGCATATCAGTGTAGGAGTATGGCAAGGACTCATCTCAGATCCTCTCAGCATCATGCTTGAGGGCATTGTGGCATTACATCCGCAAAGGGAACAGTGTTAGTTTCTTTCACTCATGCAAAGTCATGGACCAGGATGTTAGCAGTGGAAAGATCTCAGATCTTGGTAACTGTTGAAAGTGCCATGGGTATGAGGGTCAGTCAGTGACCACAGAAGGAGCTTGCCTAAGGAGCAAAGCCCAGAGCCTCCCAGAGACATGGAGAGGGAGGCAGATCTTGCTGACCTGGATCCAATCTGCCACTGGACTCCTTTAGTGAGACACTCCGGGTCCTTACTGTTTAAGCCACTCAAAAAAGCATGTCTGTGACTTCCAGTGGAAATAATGTGCCCGCTGTCTCCTAGGCCACTGGATCTTGCAGGGCAGTGGCAGGGGCAGGCTTCGCCAGGCTACCTTGCAACACCACCACCAAAACGTTCCATTAATTGATTCCTTTGAGACAGATTTCCTTCTTAAGTTTGTATCACTTCCTTTCACATTCTGCTGGATAGCACTTAGTCACACAGTCGCAGCTAACTGCAAGTGAGGGTAAGAAATGTAGTCTAGCCGTGTGTTCAAAGAAGTAGTAAATAGGTTCCGGTGGAATGCAAGCAGTCTTTGCTATAGTGCTGACTAAAATCTCTATCTCATAGTCTCCCTCTGTATTAGTTATCTATTGCCATGTAACAAAATATCCCCCAACCTAGCAGACTAGCACAATAAACAGTTTCTGTGAGTCAAGAATTTGGGAACAGTTTAGCTGGATGCTTCCAGCTCAGGGCCATGCAGGAGGCTGTGGTCAAGACATCAGCAAGTCAGGTGAAGGCTTACTTGAGGCTGGAGGATGCGCTTCCAGAGCAATTTGCTTCTGGCTCCAAAGGGTCTGGGAAATCAATGCTGGGTGTCCGCTGGAGCCTTCGGTTCCTTCACATATGGACCTCTCCCTAGGGCTCTTTTGTGCCCTCGTGACGGGGCGATTTGCTTCCCCCACAATGAGTGATCCCACGTATGACCTCGTCTCAGGAATCCCACAGTCATTTCTGCCATGTTCTATGTATTCGAAACAAATCCCTAAGGACCGTGCTTAATCAAGAGAAGAGAAATCAGGCTTTTATTCTCAAAAGAAGATTTATCCAAAAATTTGTAGACATATAGCAGGTCCTTGAATAACACTGTTTCATTCAACATTGTTTTAACATCAATGAGATGCCAGAGGAACCTAATGGTATGTCAATTAGCCAATGCTGAGATTTTTTTTTTAAATATGTCATTTTGCTTAAAGCTGAAGAACCTCTCAATGACATTGTTAAGAGGACTTACTGTGTTTTAAAATTAGTACACCTAAAAGGAAGGTATGGTCATGAGACAAAGCTCAGGATAATGAATATGGAGAAGACATGTAGCAGGGCTTCCAGGAGAGCTTCTTAAGAGGGTTGGCTCATGTGCTTGTTTGCCCTTTCACCTTCCTTTTTAAGGCTGTCTGGACTGTGAGTGGGACGATTGTCACTGCATCTAGCAACAAGGATGTTGTCTTGAATATGGAACCAAGCAGTGAAGAGATTGGAGCAGAAACAAAAGGGGCTTGAACACTGATGATATTGTGGAGGCACGACAACAGCCCTGGACCTGCTCCTTCCGGACTTCTGGACTTCTGGACTAAAGACTGGGGAAAATGAATTATTATCTGTTTTAAGCCAGTGTATTTGCGGAGTGAGGGGAGTCTCTACTACAGCCAAATTACTAACTGATGCCACGTACTGTCCTGGGCACTGGAGAAACAAATTGGAATGAGGAAAGGGTTCTGTCCTTGAGTTTGACGGGGTAAATGCTGGGTAGCAAGCATGTGACAGAAAAGTGGTAGTTCCCCAAACAATCACACAACACTCCCCCACAGTAACAGGAGAAACTCACCAAGTGGAAGGTAATCCCCTTGGAGCTGTGGTTTGGGCTCTTACGTTTGCTGCTTCATCTCTTGCACTTAGAACAGAACCAAGGGTATTCAAATAATAATGTATTTGGGACTTCTGGCTAATATGGAGGTGTAGGTGGACACACTGTGCCTCCTCTCCCAACCAAAATTAAGGACAACAAAAATTTAGAACCAAAAAAACAAGCAGAACAGATAGAAAATTGAATTGTACAGAAATCCGACAGCAATTGACAGAGACCGGTAAGAGGGGTGGAGTCAGCAGCCGGCAGAGAGGGATAGTGGCAGGAAAAAGCAGTGGCTAGTGGTCCTGGATACGCAGGCAGCACTTGGCACACCCCAGGCACACAGGCGGTGGTTACCGGGAGTGGGGAGGCAATGATCAGACCAAGTGAGGAGCACAAGGTGGCTGACCACAGTCACACATTTGCGCACAGATAAACCAGGTGAAAATGGGCAGTGAGACAGACTGCGCAAGCTAGGGCCCCAGCACTGGGAAATAAAGCCTAAAAGCACTGATTGAAAGCACTTGTGGGGGTTGAAGTGCCAGGAGAGACTCCCAGCCTCACAGGAGAATTTGTTGGAGAGACCCACAGGGTCCTAGAATGTACACAAGCCCACCCACCCAGGAAGCAGCACCAGAAGGGCCCAATTTGCTTGGGGAAAGCAGTGGAGGGAACCGGAATCTGGGAGAGTGCGGAGCAAGCACCATTGTTCCCTCTCAGACCCCGCCCCCACATACAGCATCACAACCAGCGACTGGGCTGCCCCGCCCTGGGGAACACCGAAGGCTCCACCCCTCACTACTTAACAGCCACAACCAGGCCAAACCCCCCCCCCCAAAATGGCTCAAATGGGAGAACAGATCAAAGCCCCAGAGCCAATTCATCTAAGCGACCAAGAGATAGCCAACCTTTCAGATGCACAGTTCAAAGCACTGGTTATCAGGATGCACAGAATTGGTTGATTTTGGTAGCAAATTAGATGAACAAATGAAGGCTACAATAAGTGAGATGAAGGAAAATGCACAGGGAACCAATAGTGATGGGAGGAAAAATGGGACTCAAATCAATGAAGTGGACCAAAAGGAAGAAAGAAACAAATAAACAGAGAAGAATGAAGAAACAAGAATTTTAAAAAATGATGAAAGGCTTAGGAACCTCCAGGACATCTTTAAACGTCCCAACATCCGAATTATAGGGTTACCAGAAGGGGAAGAGGAAGAGCAACAAGTGGAAAACTTATTTGAACAAATAATAAAGGGGAACTTCCTTAATCTGGCAAAGGAAATAGATTTCCAGGAAGTCCAGGAAGCTCAGAGAGTCCCAAAGAAGTTGGACCCAAGGAGGAACACACCAAGGCACATCATAATTACATTAGCCAAGATTAAAATGAAAGAGAGAATTCTAGAAGCAGCAAGGGATAAAGGCAGAGTCACCTACAAAGGAGTTCCCATCAGACTGTCAGCTGATTTCTCAAAAGAGACCTTGCAGGCAAGAAGGGTCTGGAAAGAGGTATTCCAAGTCATGAAAGTCAAGGACCTCCATCCAAGATTGCTCTATCCAGCAAAGCTGTCATTTAGAATGGAAGGGAAGATAAAGTGCTTCTCAGATAAGGTCAAGTTAAAGGAGTTCATCATCACCAAGCCCTTATTATATGAAATGTTAAAGGGACTTATCTAAGGAAAAGAAGATCAAAAATAGGACAGTAAAAAAATAGTAAACTCACAGATATTAACAAACACACCTAAAACAAAGGCAAGCTAAGCAAACAACTAGACCAGGAGCAGAAACACAGAAACAGAGGTCACATGGTGAGTTAGCAACAGGGGAGTGGGAGGAGGAGAGAGGGGGAAAAGGTACAGAGAACAAGTAGCATAGATGGTGGGTAGAAAATAGACAGGGGAGGGCAAGAATAGTGTGGGAAAAGTAGAAGCTAAAGAACTTATGACACATGGACATGAACTAAAAGGGGGAATGTGGGTGGGAGGGGGTGTGCAGGGTGGAGGGGAATGATGGGGGAGAAATGAAACAACTATAATAGCATAATCAATAAAATATATTAAACAATAATCTATTCAATGCATAAAACAGAAATAGAGCATGTCTTCCAATGAAAAGAAAATTTCTGGAGAGAGAAGATGATGATGGACTTCTTGGATTTCTAGTTGGGTTGAAAGACAAAGCCAGTGAGGCAGGGCACTGAGGGACAGGGGCTCACATAGGGACCCTCGGGAGGTGGAGACAAGCAGGGTAACGCATCCCATGTGGTCATCTTTGTAATCACTTTCAAAGCATACAGGGCTGATGCTGGCATTGATACCTGAAGGCTCTGAATGCTCAGTTGGGCTTGAACATGCCTCTCCTGAAAGTCAGAATAGCGATCAAAGAAGATATGGGAAGAGTATCAGTGCATTTAATTAATGAGGTCGTTTGCTTTGCTGAGAATCTCACCGAGACCTCTGAGGAGGACCAGTGCAATAGATTCCACCCCTAGAGGATGGACACTTGCCGTCTTGCCCACAAAGATCCCACCCAGTTATGCAATGCCAGTTGCTTATTTTAATGGACATTCACTTGTCCTTTCCCACTCATTTCTCTGTAGGCCTGTGGTGCTCAAGTTCCCCTCCCCAGTGAGGGTCTCACCATGATTACATCATTGTTGCCAGTGATTGTGGCATCCTGGACCCCTGTCTTATGGATAATGATGGAATTAAATAGCTACAATGTCCTGCTTTCCCCGCTAAAGTTACAGAGGACACAGTCTTGGAGCCTGACCTCTGCCTTTGCCAAACCAGCAATTGTCACACACTATCCCTTTCCATCGGTCCAGAGGTGGGCTTGGCACTGGGGCACTGCCCAGGGCCTCCCATCCATTCTGCATTTGTGCTGTGAAAGCAGCCATAGACAGTATCTAAAAAAGGACAGGCTGTGTTTCCATAAAACTTTATTTAAAAAAACAGGTGGTGGGCAGGGTTGGTCCATGGACTATAATTTGCCACTAGATACAGTGGTGCTATATCTACTCACAAATTTTTCAGTTATGTAAGCAAATACATCCCCTTTTCTCCCTTAAACCAACATGAGATGAATTTCCCTTCTGGAGCAGAAACAGCCCTTACTAATCACACAACAGTGACTTTGAGGAGGGAGCTGAGGCCCTGCCTCAGAGCAGTGCTTCTTGAACTCCTCTGCCCAAGTTGCCCTGAGAGGAGGTCAAAGCAAACCCGAGTCCAGTCTGCCCTGCAGCTGTGGGGCCCAGCACGTGCATGTGCATGCCTACTAAGCTCCCTGGGAGGTAGTGGCTGCTGCTGGCCAATTGACAGTGAGTTATCAAGGCTGCCCTAGATCCTCATTCTCCAGCCTTAGCGAGCTCCAGAATCATCGGGTGGGGGCTTGTTCAAACACAGGGCATTGGTGCTGGGCCCAGAGCTTGTGATTCAGTCAGTGTGGGGTGGGCTCAGTGATTTGCATGTTCAAGAAGCTCGCAGGGGATGCTGGTGCTGCGGGTCCTGGGACACCCCTTTGAGTAATGATTCTTTGGAGGACCCTCTTCCAGTTGTGCCCCTCTCCACAGGCGAAGGTTCTGTGGGATGGAGGGCCTATCCTCCTGGCCCCAGACTGTGCTCTGCACACTTGGGGTCTCAGAATTCTTTACCCAAGCACCTTGAGTAGGTTTCCAGAGCCTGCCCGGTGTCTATTCACGAGGAGTGGAAAAGGCAAATGTATGGATGCATAGACTGTGTGAGGCCCTCGCAGTTGGGGACAGAGCCAGGGTAGAGAAGAACCGAGGGGCTGGGATCAGAGCCCAAATGTTGCTTCTCTAAAGGAGCAGGTGGAGTCGCTTGGGACTGTCTGGACCAGGAGTAAGGGTATGAGCAATGAGGAGCATGGGCTCTGGGGGCTGGCATGCAGTGGTCCCCCTTAGTGTGGTTTCACCTTCCCAGAGACCCCTGGTCAGCTGTGGTCTGAAAATATTAAATGGAGAATCCCAGAAATAAACAATTCATGTTTTCTGCCAAATGCTGTTCTGAGTACTGATAAAATCTGCTGTCCCTCTCCATCCTGCCTGGAATGTGAGTCACCCCTTTGTCCAGCGTCTGCACACTGCAAAAACTCCCTGCCTGCAGTCACAGAGCCCTCTCAGATATCTCAGTATTGGCTGCCTCAGTATCACAGGGCTTGTGTGCCATTGGCCCTTATTTTACTTGATAATGGCTCAAAAGTGTCAGACTAGTGATGCTGGCCATTCGGACGTGCTACATGCTGAAGAGAAGCTGTAAAGTGCTTCCTTTAGGTGAAAGGGTGAGTACCGTACAAGGTACAGGGTGAGGCAAAAGCAGGTCCACAGTTGTTTGTATGGGAAATAATACAAGAATAGACTCTGTGTTTTGCATACTCACAATAAACCTACCTTTGCTCACCTGTATTTTGAGAAAGACCGCATTCACATAACTTGTATTATAGTATGTTGTTCTAACTCCTCTATTTTATGATTAGTTGTTATTGTTAATTTCTTTTTTTAGTCCTTACCTGAGGATATGTTTATTGATTTTAAAGAGAGAGAAAAAGGTGGGGGTAAAGAGAGAGAAACATCGATGTGAGAGAGCAACATCTATCAGTTGCCCCCCATACACACACCAACCAGGGGTTCAACCTGAAACCTAGGTATGTGCCCTGACCAAGGATCGAACCTGCAAACTCTTGGTGCATGGGAGGATGCTCCAACCAACTGAGTCACCTGCCCAGGGCTATTGTAAATCTCTTACTGTGCCTAATTTATAAATTAAACTTTATCATAAGTATGTATGTATAGGAAAAAATAGTACATATAAGGTTCAGAACTATGTGGTTTCAGGTACCCACTGGGGTGTTTTGGAATGTATCCCCCCCGAAAAAGGGGCACTACCATACTTAAGTTTGACCCTTGACTTCGATACTTATTTACTGAGTAATCTCAGGCAAGTTGCTTAACCTCTCTGAGTCCAGTCTCTGCATCTGTAAAATTGGAATAATGTCAGATACCTACTTTACTGGTATTTTGGTAAGGTATATAAAGCATTTAGCGTAAGTCTTGTCACTTAACAAATGTTGGCTACTGTTCTCATTTCTCTCGGTTGCTGTTTCATTAAGTCCTCGGGGGCTCCATGCTCTTCACAGCCATCCTTTCCTTGTGTCGTGCAGAGCCAGCCCCTCTCTGAGCAGGGCTCCAGCAGCTTCTCACTCTCTCCTGCTCTCATCCTTGAGTCCTAGTCTTACAGGACAAGTAAAGGATATTAGAATCCAGAAGGCAGCATGTCTTTTTATAAATGGCTAATCTAAATTAGTAATTTTATAGGAAAATGCTACTCATATTTTTGCCACTGTAATTAGAAAGTTCATGAGACTATCTATTTGTGGTTAGACAATGACATTTGTTGAAAGCAGTGCACCCATAATTATTTGACCCTTGTTTCTATTTTTCAAAAATGTAATTATGTTTTCCTTGCTTTTGTAATTACTTTAGTTGCAGTGGTGAATATGAATGCTTAGGCAAATCAGCACTCTGAAGCATGCTGGTGTGTGGGCATGTGTGAGGAGCGCCTCTCCTTATGTGTGTGTATGTGAGAGTTCCAAACCCAGCCACAGCAATAATAATAGAACTTGTTTATTTGCATCAGGCTTTATCGTTGAGAACACAACTGCCCCTGGAACTTTCTATGGTAACTGAAATGTCTTTTATGTATTCTGCCCAGTACATTGCCACTGCCCACCTGTGGCTATGAGGACTTTGAAAAGTAGCTAATATGAATTTTTCATTAGTTTAATTTTAATTAGCTTCTATTTAAACCAAGTGCCTACTGCATGGACAATGTAGATGAAGAAGGCACATGCCTGTTGAGCTTCCCCACCTTCTGAGAGGGGAAAGGAGGAACACGTCATTCTGTGAAAGGTGAAGCAGCACTCTAGCTGCCTGCTGTGCAGGTGCAGCAGGTGGTCAGCACATTGTGTGATTTGAAATCTGTGTTGAAGGGGGCATTCCCCATATTTCCTCAAAATAGTCTGCAGTCAGGCTACTTCAGGGGGTGTAATTTTCAGTAATTTGAATAAAGACAATACCAAGAATTTTTGTGTGTTTTTTAAAGATTTTATTTACTTATAGAAAGAGGGGACAGGAGGGAGAAAGAGGGGGAGTGAAACATCAATGTGTGATTGTCCCCTGAGCACTCCCTAGTGGGGACCTTGCCCACAACCCAGGCATGCACCCTGACTGGGAATCTAACCTGCAATGCTCTGGTTTGCAGACACATTCTCAATCCACTGAGCTACACCAGCCAGGGCAAATTTGTGTTTTCCTACTACAGACACTGTCCTACCCAACATTCCCAAATAACTGATTCTATGGGGATAAATTTGTTAATTTTTCCCCATAAATCTTTATTGCTCCGCATAAAATCTCTTGTTTATAGAAATTTTGTTCTTGCCTTTGGAAGAAACCATTAACCTTTTGACTAATGCACTGTATAAATGAAAGGCAGATCATCCAACAGAGGGAAATATTTGAAGTGTATGTAATACACAAAGAGTTAAAATACTTCACATGTAAAACTTTCTAGTAGATTACTCTGGACAGGCAAGTTGTCTGTTGGGTACTGTGTTGCCACCTGAGAATGCCTGTCACACTTGAAGCCCATTTCTATGGTGTGTCTTACTTCTGAACACTGTGCTCTATGCCAACGGGTGATTTTGCTCTGTTGGGGATATTTGGCAATTTCAGGAGACATTTTAGTTGTCGCAACTTGGGGGGAAGGTGCTCCTGGCATCTAGTGGGTACATTTTAGGGATTCTGACAAACATTCTACAATGCATGGAACGACTCCCTACAGCAACTAATTATCTGGTCCCAAATGTCAATATTGTTCAACTTAACAGCAGCTCAAAATGTGGGTGTTGCGACTCAGTGTGTGGGCATTGAACCAGTATTGCAGGCATTGCCTGGGAATTTGTAAGAATTTTAGGATCTGATGCCCCATCCTGGACCAACTCAATCAGAATCTGCCTTTTCACAAGATTCCTAGATGATTGGTGTGTGCTTTGTTGTTTGAGAAGCCCTGCTCCATCATGCCATGAGCCCTGTACAAGGGTCAGAGCTGATTGCTTTGGGACAGCGGATCAGTAGGCTGAATAACAGCCTAGTGGTGCATCTACTGTCTCCAATAGGGATACTCATCATTAAACAGAGCACTTAGCACTTTCTGAGAGTATGGATGTAAAACACATAGAGAAACTTAGTTATCATAGTGGCAGGGCCTGCCTAAGTAGGAAGAAAGAGCCATAGGAAACTTGAGCTACGTGTAGCAAGCGCCGGAGGTAGAGAGGAGCCAGTGGCATCAGAGAGCACCTGAGTACCAAGAGTGGCGGCAAGTGAGACCGCGGCTGCTGGGACCTGCCGCTGAGAGAAGGTCATTTCATGGTGTCACTTGAGTTACCTTGAATTTTGAATTCTGTCAGTTTCTTTTCTTCTACAGATGCAAATCTTTGGCTGTTTCTGACCCTCCTACTCCATCATCAGAGGTGGTTGCTTCTCTGGAGCCTGAGAAAGCCTAATTCATTCAAGAACCAATAAGAAGAAGATAAACACTCCAATAGAGAAAAAAAACAGAGAGGACAAAAAAGCAACATTCAAAATTCAAAGTCGTTCTTATATACTAGGGGTAAGCAATTAGAAAATGTCAGGCTTTCAATATGAAGAAAAGCTGCAAAATTGTTCAGAAGGACACAAAGGAAGATGTGAATACATAGAGATATGCTATGTCCCTGGTGGAAAGTCCTAATATTGTTAATAGGTCAATTCTATACAAATTAACCTATAAATGCATAGAAATTCCAATAAAAGCCCTCAGAAATTTTCATGGAATTTCTCAAGTTAAAGAAGTTTTCAAGCCTAGAAAGGTTAAAAATACAATCAGTGGTTTGGAGGGGTGGAGATACACCTGACAAAGACATAATAACAAAACTAATATGGGACTGATGGATAAGTAGCTTGAAGGATGAGTGGAATAGACAGACCCAGGCACACGAGGGACTGTAGTAGTGACCACTATCAGGCAGCATATCAAGTCAGTGGGGAAGATGGATGTTCAGCCCCACTCCGTGCTATTGTGGAGAATTGTAAGACAAATGTCCCACAATGGGAAATTAATAGAGTACCTTTTAAGACTATATGGGCACTAAATGACAAAATAAACATTGGTACAGAGAGAGGTTCATGATATACTGTTAAATTAAAAAAAAACAGTTTACGAAACAATGAAAAGTGTAGAATGATCCACATCTGCTAAATAGATACACATATGTGTATGTTTGTATTTATAAAAATTGCAGATGCAAATGTTATCCTGTCCCATTTTTTTTTTAAACCAGCTTTAACTGAGGCACTAAATGTAGACAACACCAATAGCTTCCCCACCTCCATTTGGTTGGGTTTAGAATTAGGCCTTACCTCCCAATCTTGGCTTCAGTGTCTAGTCTTGAAGCTGGGCTCCCATGTGGCTCTCTGAATTACCTTTGTGGTTGACCACATTCCCAACCATGGCTTCAGGGAAAAGCCCCAGGGTCACAACTCCTCCCCATGATTTTCCTTCTTTCCCTTCCCACCCTGGTAGGTCCTCCCAATGTGGTTCAGTAGTGCTCGTGAGTCAGAGAACTATCACAGTTACATAGACTTCACTATCATTCTAAGCAAAACAGAGTGGCTCTGTCTGTCTGAAAAGTAAGACCATGTAAAACTCTACAAAGGCAACAGGGGAAGAGCCATTAACTATAGAGACCTTGGATCCCCATTCCCATCTCCTAAGCGGGCAGTCCAGAACAACCCTCCCAGTCCAAGCAGATCATTTACCCTTTCCATCCTCCTCCCAAATTTCTTGAATTGAGAACAAGGTAACTGCATCGTGTGAACACTGTGCTTGGCACACCCAGCCTGCCCACTGCATCTAGTGCACACAAGTCATGACCTGTAACCACATCCTCTCTTGTCCTGACCACCCTCCAACCTGTTCCTGCCTCGAAGTTACAGGGCAATGAGGTTAGGAACACAAGGTGGTATGACCTGTTGCAGCTGGCTATATCCCTGAACAAATTCTTTCCATTGCTTCTGCAGAGTCTCCCTGCCTGGTGTTTCATCCATAGAATTGGGTTGATAATTAAAACATATCTAGCAGGAGCCTCATCCACAGGAATCACTATATGATGCTTTTTCAAACCATTGTCACCAAATATGAAAACTACATCTAACAAGGTGAGTGTTCTCAGAATGGCTTAGCAGCCTCAGCTTTTCTGTCACTCAGTTTAGGTGAACATGCAATTAGTTGCCATGTCTCAGACCAGAGTATTTGGTGTGTGACCATCACTGAGAAGGCTCCTTATTGTCATGAAACAGTCAGACAGATCACTTTAGTGGGTTCAGCCTGGGAGAATATTTCAGAATCTTTGTGCTGAGAGAACTATGAAACTGCCTCTGCTAGGATGCATACCTAATTCCCTAAATATAAAGTTAGGGTTGTTGTTATAGTGATGAAATATCCTAATAAGTTCAGGTTTAGTACAGTCGTTAGTGACAGTATTTGTGCTTCATAACAGTTTTAGGGGAAATTTAGGGGTGATGATAGAATCGAACTTTGGGTTTGGGAATAAAGAGACTTGAGTTCTAACACCAGTTCTCCTGTCACTGGCTTATGGGCCTTTATCCAAACGTTGTTGCGTTAAACTTCAGTTTCTTTACCTGTGAAATAGGTAGGACTGGAAAAGCCTCAGCTGGCTGCTGCCCAGATCTGGTAGTCAGCAAGTACACAGAGGTATATCCACTGCAATTATTAAAATACTCCGTACTGATTGGCATTTGCCACCCAAAACCCCTTGCCCAGTGCCTCTTTTCTGCTCTGGCTATAGGTTCCTTCACCTGGATCTCCCCATCATTCATCAACTAAGGTTTAATGCCTGATCCAGCAGAGCCTGCTAACAGCATCACTGTCAGGTCCTTTCCGAGTCTTTTGTGCTCTGACATGCCCATGGCTAAATGTTCTCATTACTATCCCTGGCGATAGTCATGCACTCAGGGAAGAGCATTGCCCACAGTACTAATTAGTAGCTATTTACATTTCCAACAAGCAAAGAGAAGTGATTTTTAGAGTTTTCCATTTGTCCCTGCTTCTAGTCAAGTAGGGTCAAGCACTGATTTCTGTCTGTGTCAACAGATACACACAGTTGCCCTTATACTTCATAAATAGAAGACAATCCCATGAATGAATAATTCAGGCAAGGGTTAGACTGCAGGGGACCTTGGCCTTGAGATAATTAGATTTCATTATGCAAATACAATGTGAATACTAAAAGCACCTAAATAAAATTGTTTTCAAGCACCCAAGTCTCTCTTTAGATGGCAGCCACCGAAGGGACAGGGATCACAGCGGGACTGTCCCTGCAAGCCAGGCACAGCCTTGTTGTCCTCCCTCTTGACAAAGGCCCTGTTGACATCCCTGTCCACTTATTGTGAGTTATTGAAGACACACAATATATCTTCTGTCTCATCCCAAGGCCATGTTTAATATCTTTGAATGCCTATGCCATATTTACTCATTCATTCAATAAATAGTCATCAAGACTTTGCTCTGTGCCAGGCATTTAAACTAACTGCTGGGAGTGAAGGCATCGAAGAACATCCTTACCAAAGGAGCCCCCAGTCCAGTAGAGAAACAGACACAGTAACAAAACGTGTGTCCATGAAGACAGCAAACAGACAAATTGCTTCGTTGGACACTTTTCAGTCATTCCCCCTGGCCTCCTGGTTGGGTTCGTTAAAGACCACATTTCCACTATTTCTGAAACGCCCACCTAGCCTGACTCTCCTCGTTCCCTCCCATCTCCCAGTCTGCTCTGTCTTGCTCAATTTGTAAGCTTCTTTTCCTTTTCTTTCTTTTAAAAAAATTTCTTTTTATTGTTTTAAATTGTTGACACTATTAGAAATGTCCCCCATTTCCCCCCACATTTGCCCTTCTCCACCCAGCTCCCACCCCCACCCTGGCCTTCACCACCTGTTGTCTGTGTCCATAGGCTATGTATGTATGTATATATGTTTTTTGGCTAATCTCTTACAGTCCCCCTCAGCTCCCTCCCTTCGGAGATCTGCCAGTTTGTTCCCTGTGTCCACATCTCTGGTCCTGTTTCGTTTGTCAGTTTATTTTGTTCATTAGACTCTCACTCCATATGAGTGAAATCATATGGTACTTGTCTTTCTCTGACTGCCTTATTTTACTTAGCATAATAGTCTCTAGGTCCATTCATGCTGTTGAAAGAGGTAAAATTTCCTTTTTTTACATCCAAGTGGTATCCCATTGTGTAAAGGTACCACAGCTGTTTTTCCCCCACTACCTACTGTGGGCCCTTGGGCTGTTCCAGAACTTGCTTCTTTTTCACACAGTTAGAAGTTGGAATAACCTGGGATCTGTCCTAAGCTGCCTTTTCTTCTCCTGCTTCCTGCTCTTTTCAGACCACTCCTTTCACTTGTTGTTCTAATTACTACCCCTTGGCCAGTCTCTTAGGTTCAGGGCTCTCCTCCACCCCTCTACGTCCAACAACCTACTAGCAGCCTCCAACTCAATGTGTCCCAAACAGAATTCATTGTTCTCTGAACCGCCCTACCCTGCTTCTACGACAATGTCCTCCATCCTACTAATGACATTGCCATCTACCCAGTTGGTCAAACGTAATCCTGACCATCACCTGGCATTACTATTCCTTATACTTCATATCCAGTGAGCCACTGAGTTTTGTTCATTCCATCTCCTCCAGGTGTCGTAGGCATTTCCCCAGTCTCACAGCCACCACCCACCTTAGCCTGAGTTCTCACCTGCTCTCACCCAGATGAGGTAATTTCCAGTGTCTCCAGCTCCACTGTGACACTTCCACAGGAGAAGTGGTGCCTGTGTCCAATACAGATCTGACATGTCTGCAGTAGTCTCCACTTGAGGTCTGTTGGGCCTGGGAGCCAATGTCCCCCCTTTTCTGAGACCAGCCCCATCCTAGAAGCCACGTTTGTGGGATGAGGTCCTGAGCTTTGTGTGCCTGCCTCATGGGGCAGCAACCATGGGTTGCTGAATTAGGGGTGAGCTCTCCGACCCAAGCTGACTCCCTTGAATTCTTGTCCAGAAATTTAGATCTGGGACTCACAAACACCATGTGTCTCCCTGTATGGCTAGAACCACCATTTGTAACTTGAGCGCTGTAGGGTCACCATGGTGTGCCTTGTTCTTAGAGAAGCAGAGAAAGAGAATCTGCAATGAGAGAAAGAGAAAGCAAAGCAGATGTACAGCCATGTAAGCAACATGTGGAGAGAGGCCAACTCTTGGATTTCTGAAGGTTTTCTAGATTCTGACTCTAGGCCATTCCTGGAAACTATTCCTGCCCTTGGGTTTTATTAAATTTCTGAGAAGCCTTATAAGAAATTCCCCCATTTCACTTGAGCTCTTTTGAGCTGATTTCTATTCTTATTGTCAAATAATTTCAGCTCACACCATGGCATGACCATGCTAATTCTACCCTACCCCCAGGCTCCCCTTGACTTTAGGGTCCAGCCCCAAAGGCCCCGACTAACTTGTTTCCTTCTTTTGGCCTTTTACCATGTTGTCCCCTGTGCGCCAGTCACCCCAGAAAACCTTCAGTTTTTGGACATGCCATCCTGTCTTCTGTCCCTGCTTCCACCACACTACTTGCTAGAATGCCCTTTGACCCTCTCCACCTGCTAACACTGAGCTCATTCTGCCTTCAGGTCTCAATGTACATGCCAGTTCCTCAGGAAGCCAGCTGTCTCGATCTTCCAGGCTAGGTCTCCTCCCTCTGAAGGGGCGCTCCTCTGGTGGTTGGTGTTTTTTTCTTTTCTTTTATTTTTTTGACAACAGTTCACATTCAGTATCATTTTGTATTAGTTTCAGGTATACAGAACAGTGGCTAGATAATCATATATTTCACAAAGTGTTCCCCCCAGTATTTACTACCAATTACTTAGTCCCTTTACCTTTTCACCCAAGCCCCTTCCCCTCTGGCCACCATAGGTTTGTTTTCTGTACCTGTAAGT
Source organism: Anoura caudifer (assembly GCA_004027475.1). Lineage (NCBI taxonomy): Eukaryota > Metazoa > Chordata > Mammalia > Chiroptera > Phyllostomidae > Anoura > Anoura caudifer. The sequence goes on from PVKU01004704.1 coordinate 76,742, forward strand.
CTGTTTTGATTTTGTTTATTCTTTTGATTGCACATATAAGTGAGATCATACAGTGCTTGTCTTTCTCTGACTGGCTTATTATCTCCCTTAGCAAAATACCCTCTAGGTCCATCCATGCTGTGGCAAATGGTAATATTTCATTCTGTTTTATGGCTTAGTAATATTCCATTGTGTGTATGTACCAGAGCTCTTTATCCACTCATCCATTGATGGGTGCGCTGTGTTTCTTTTTGACACTCCCTGTACTCCCCTCTTACCACACTTCAGCTCCTGAGGGCGGAGCCATGTTCGCTTTAGCCCAGCTGTGTGCTCCGCCGTCAGTGTCACACCTGACATAAACAGCCCTTCAGAATTGTCTATGGATGAACTGATTTTGGTGGAATCATGGAGAGGGAGCAACCAAGTGCCCAGAGAGCAAACCGAGGTTTGTTTAAGAGCTGGTGTCTGAGCTGAGTGTTGAATGACAGGCAGGAAGATCTCATCTAAGGCTCTCCCAAGAATTTAGGGACATGGATGGGGTCCCTGGGGACAAGTCCGGGCTTTCAGGTAATATGCTCCTATAAATGTGGGACTTTGTGCAAGGGCTAGTGTGAGGATCAGAAATAGCAAATATACAAGGTCCGGCAGAAGTAAGGCCTGCTTGAGTGTGGTAGGTAGGGTAATAATATGGGTGTAATAATTTATAGTTTTAAGTTGAACGTTTCACCTAAAATGTCACATAGTGTGCTTGAGTGGGATATTGTTATGTTACAGAATTACATGCTTATGATTTAGTAATAAAAGATTTTGTAATAAAAAGGGGCATTATTTGTGCCAGACCATGCAGAATAGCTCACATTCCTTTTCAATAAATGAAAACTGTCATTATTTTCTTTAATTCAAAGCATAGACAATGTTATAGGACCTTGAATAACTCATTCCAGCTCCATGAGCCTTATTTTAATGATCTATGTCTTCACCTACCTTCTCAACCACAATAAACTGTTGTAAGGACTGAGTTCTCTGAACTTCACAATCCTAAGTACAGTTGCTGTGGTTGTTGTTATTGTTGATTGCTATAATCATCAGACTGTGGGGTCCACAGTGAGATGCCCTATACTTAGGAGCCAGGCAGGTATCCTTTTCCTTGGAAAGCTAAACTGAGAAATGTGCAAAGTTACAAGAAATACATAGAATGACTCCTAAACCAGTAACATTTGAATGCCACTTGGTTGAATATATTAGCATAGTAAAAAAGAATCTGTCAATCATAGAACGGAGGAACAGAAAATGTTGTCACAGAAGCAAATGAGGGCTTGACGTGGCCTGGGCAGGGAGAAGGGCAGCTCAGCCAACAGGAGGGACGTGCTTCTGTTTCCAGAGACAAGGTATGCAGATGTCCTGGAGATGTCAGTCATCTCCTGCCTGCTCCTTGACAGCTTCCTGAGGATCCTGCCCAACCCACAGCTCTAGATGTGACAGGCCTTTGTAGCAAGTGCCCCTCTGTGCTGACCCACCACCTCCATGCCAACCAGGACCAATAGAGTCAGGAGTGAACGGCAGAGGAAAGCTTGGGCTGATCAGTTTCTCTCAGTATTTGGATCAGGGATGGGGAGACTGAGTCATTTGGCTGTGGGAGTCACCATGCTGGAAGGCTGGAAGGTCTCTGGGACAGAGGCCACCATCTATGAGTGGCTGCGCTGAAGGCTTCTGCAAGCAGAGGAGTAAGCAAACAAGGTCTGCAAGAAGGCAAGGATAAATGAGACGCATGGGAAAGCAGAGAGAAACAGGAGGGGAGAGAATGAAGGCTAGGGAGAGGGAGGCAGCTCCACTAATTTTTCTAAGTCTTGCTCTGCTTCTAAACAGCCTTCCTTTTTTCCTTACACTTCAGTGAGTAGGTATATGTTTCTTCCATGTAACTAAACCATGTCTAAGACAGAATTGTAGCTAACAGACCTGACTATTTCAGTTTTTCTTGGCAAGCTCATCCCACTGTGAGTGAGACAGATGGGTCAGGCTATCCCAGGCAGAGTTGGGTGAGGCTGCCTGCCTGGGTCTGCCTCTAAAATTCGTGGCCTTCCCCTGCCCTCCAGAGCCATGAATGCTAGCACTTTGTTGCAGGATTTGGTTCCCCCTGTGCTATATTAGTTTCCTATTGCTTCAGAAACAAATTAATGCAACCTTAGTGGTATAAAAGAATATGAATCTATTACTTGCAGTTTTGCAGGTTGGAAGCTCTACGTGGGTCTCGCTGAACTAAAATGAAGGGGTTGGCTGAATTGCATTCCTTCTGGTGGCCCTAGGGAAGAATCCACCTTCTTTCCTGTTCCAGCTTCTAGGGGCTGCTCACATTCCATGTCTTGGGCTCTGTTTCCCATATTCAAAGTCAGCAACACAGTAGCTTTCTGCTGGCATCTCTTGATCCCTGACTTCCTCTTCTACTTCCCTGCCACTTTTAAGGCCTCTTGGGATTGCAGTGGGCCCAGCTGGATAAGCCAGGCTGATTTCCCCATTTCTAGGCCAGCTGATCAGCAACATTACCTTCATCTGCAACCTTAACTCCCCTTTTCCATGTAATCTAACAATTCACAGGTTCCAGGCATTAGAGGATGGACGTCTTTGGCTGGGGGTGGGGGGCAACATGCCACCTACCAGATGTATCCTCACTAAAGGCAGGAAAGAACAAAATATTGATGTGTACATTCTTTAAAAATATGCATTTTGGCTTAGGAAACTTTGATGCTAAATGAATAGGCTCATACATTTTCTTTCCCTGACTGGCATGTTGAAACCTGAATCCACACTTTAGTGAACTACGACTTGAGGAGCACATTAAACTTCTCTGTAGCATTTAAGTTTCTTTCACTATAAAATGCAGATAATAATAGTATCATTTGGGAATTTAAATGAAAATCAAATATGTGTTTTAAAAACATGATAAATGCCTTCTTCTTTGCCTTCCTTCTTTCCTCTCTCTTCCCCATCAGACCCTCACGACCTGGAGGCATGAACTGAGTGTCCCAGTAGTGCTCTAGGTGAGGGGGCTTGCCCTGGCTGCAGACGTGACCTACAGAAGTGCCAGGAATGTGAAACCAGCATCACACCATGACAACAGTCTGTAATCTTCTCTTGCTTCTTCTCTACCATATTTTGGGCCTTTTTTTTTGGGGGGGGGGAGGTAGTCTCTGGGAGTGTGAGCCCCCATAGGGTTTCTCTTTGTCTTTCTTTTCTTGCAGCATAAAATGACAAGGGCCACGGAGTCAAGTATGGGATGTGTGGGGGCTGCCAAGTAGGAGCTGCCAAGGAGGAGGTTTTCAGGGCCTGCGTGATGGCAGGAGCTGGAGAACTGTCCACCCCCACACCCGGCCTGCACCCTGGCCTTGACCCAGAGCACCTTCTCTCTGTCCCTTTGAGCAGCTTGCTGTTTCTTTGGAGGCTGCCCTGTGTAAGCCTGGGTGAGCTCTGCACATGCCTGGCCTGTGACCACAGTCATGGGCTGCTGACAGGAACGGTTTTTCACGACTGAAGGAGCTTCAGAGCCTTGACCTCCTCGCCCTAGTGATACAGGATGGGATGAAGTGAAGGAGTTGTCAAACTGGTTTGTGGGAGGAAGACTCAGTTTGGCTGGATTTAAATGGCACCCCTCCAGAAACGCAGCCAGTGCAGATGTCAGAGACTCTTTGCAAAACATTCTAGAAATTTGCTCCTATTTTAGCTGCAAAAGCAGTCTGCTTTCTGGGAAGGATCATTCCTTTAAGCGCTCCTTTCCTTTCAGCTTCAGACACAGCCCCCATGGAACCTCGTTGGCAGCTCAGAAAACATCATCCCATGCACTAGTGCCTTTTTTTTGACTCTTGGGTTCCCACAGAATCTCAGAGGCAGACACACTAGTATGTAAATCCCAGTTCTCCTGAAAGTAGTAGTCACCTAACCTGAGTTTCAGTTCTCTCCACTGTAAAATAGGGCACTTACTAAGAGCTATTTCCTAGGATTATTGTGCTGGTTAAAAATTTCCTTGCATAGAACCAGACCCTGATGAAGCGCTTGGGAATTGATATCCCAATAATATTGGGAATTTTTTCTTTTTTGGGTTCTTTGCACCCAATAGTTGTATGTGCCTTAAAATTAATTCTCCCTTTTAACAATCAATATTCAATTACAGAAGGTCCTTCTCAGGCAAAGACGGTACCCGCCTTTTTCTCCATCATTCTTCCCTGGGTGCAGTAGACACCTGCCTTTCCAGATTTGAAACTGAAGAGTGGCCTTGGGGAGTTAAGCTGCAGGAGAACACAGTGGAGCACAGTAAAAACGGGCAGGCAGCTGAAGGAAGGCAGTTTCCAGGTGGGCAGGCCTCGGTCTCAGAAGAATAAGTTACCATGAGGAAAGGGCCCTGAGTGCCTCACAGGAGAGACCGAAAGCAAACAAATGGCAGCACCGAAGGCAAATGCCAGCAGGCCTGTATCAGCACGGTCCAGGGAAGAGGGAGCCTCATGGGCGACTGAGACTCAAGTGCTCTACATCTGATGGGGTCCGAGAGTGGAGCCCACGCTCTAAATGTCTCTGGTCCCACGGGTAAGACCATCCTTCTTGGGAAACGGAAACACTCGGCTATCTCAGCGGGATGCCTTGGACACCGGGTTCTAGGCACTCCAGAAACGTTCCGCTGGTGATACGGCTTCTCTTGGAGTTTGCCTACAGCGGTAGAAGGGACTGATCCTATGGAACTTGAGATTTTAGATCTCGGTGCCTGTAATTTCTCCCCGTGAATGGAGGAATTGGCGTCTAGTTTTTATATGTCAGTGCTTGTGCTTGGTTAAAGTGTCTGTACTGAGAGACGGGTCACATGCAAGCATCAGATATCAGAGCGAGAGTCACAGAAATTCCCCAGGGTAATAGTTGTCTGAGACATCTCCTAAGACATTCTGCTGGCCTTTCCTCTTAGTGACGGCCAGCTGGCACTTCCGAGAGGGAGCACTAACTGAACTCTTCATCTCCCTCAGTAACTGCCCATGGTGACAGTGTCACCTGATAGAGAGAGTCTGGGATTCAGAACCAAATAGATCTTGGTTTGGTTCCCTCTCTGTCGATTTCTATCTACATGATCTTGGGTGCGGAATTTAACATTTCTGAACACCAATTTCTCCACCGGTGACACAGGGTTCCTCACAGGGCTGTTGCAAGGATGACAGCGACAAGGATTAACAAATAATGCCAGGATTGTCATGCGCATGGAGAGGCAGCCATCAGATGAGGAAGGATGATAAACTATGGGTCGTCTGTTCCATTCTACATTGAGAATCTATATGTCAAAAATCTCATCCAGTCTGACATATAAGCTTCAGCCTCTCCTTGCAGCACTTCGGTTGAATTTAGGTTCAGAAATCAGCAGTGGGGGAGGCACTGTGATTGCTTCTTCTCTAGATGCACCCCCCCCCCGGCTCCCTGACTCTCCTGCAGGCATGGTCAGGCCCTCCTGTATTGAGGAGGAGTGGGAAAACAGGACAGGTGTCTCTTGGCAGTTGAATTTGCTGTCATGGGTATGCACAGGTGACATCCTCCACATGGCACTTCTGTGAACTCCTCTGTGAGCCCTGACTGCAGTCACTAGAGTGGGTGAAGCCATCTCAGCTGGCTACCTGTGTTTGTTTCTCTCCACACCTGTGTGCCCAATGGCACATCCTCAACCCCCCTGCTGAGATCACATCACCCCTGCCAGGAAGCCTGCCTGACCAAGCTTCCTTGTCTTCCTCTTCATTGTTAAACACATTTACCTGTATCCTGATTATGAAAGCAATACATGTGACAACAGAATATTTCTAAAAACAATGGAGCAGAAGATAGTCAAATTCCTGTCACCTACAACCCAAATATTTATAAACAGATGAAAAAAATAAATGGTGAGACATCCATATGCCAGACTAGACCCAACAATAAAAAGCAGTGAACCATTGATACGCACATGACAGGAATGAATCTCAAACAGATTATGCCAAGTGAAAGAAGACAACAAAAGAGTACGTACTGTAGGGTTCCATTTGATTAAAACAGTCAAACATACAAACTAATTCATAGTGACTGGAAGCAGATTGACGATTGCTTTCCAATCAGGAAGTAAAGGATGGATGACAAAGCAGCAGAGGGAAGCAATCACGGATGATGGATGAGTTCGTTATCTTGATTGTGAGGTGGTTTCATGGGCATATCCAACTGTATCCTTTAAATATGTGTTGCTCAATCATGTCAATTATATTTGAATAAAACTATTAAAAAACTCTCATCATCTGACATATTCTGATAGTCTTTTTCTAGAAGGTTCACAGCTGGCTCCTGCTTCTAGACTTCCACCTGGACCATGGGCCACAGGCTCACTGCCTTGCCCTCAGCAGAAGTGCAGTTTGCTCTGAAGGCAGCCCTCTTGATTCAGCCGTAACCTCTTCACTGGAGACTCTTTAAATATGATCCTGGCTCCCATCAGCCCTCAGGGAGCTTGTATTCCATGCCCCCTAGTTGTTTTTCTAAAGCCTTTGCTTTTCAGCTTTCTTGTGGTGGTGGCCACCAAGCACCTCTCTCCTGTATCTCACCAGTGTGTGGAGAGCAACCCACACAGAATACCAATCCCTCTCCTCAAAGGCCTCCTCACCTCTTGTCTCCTCCTCCCCCTGCAACCCCAGCTTTCTCCTACATAGCTTGACAGTGGATGGTGGCCTCACAAAAGCTGCAGGAACTGTGGTCAAAGCCCTTTGCAGGCCTGCACCAGTGGCCTGCACCTCAGCGTGGGTCTACTTGGTACCCACAGTTCTCGGCTGTGAGCCCTCAGCTGGCACTGTGAGACAGGAAAAGTCTCATTTTAATAATCTGGTCCACTTTGCTGTGCTTCATTAAGGTACAAAGAAATTAATTTCTCCCCAACATATTTTTAGAGGCATATTTATCAAAAGAGCATCAGAGAGGAGCCCAGAGTCCTCTCTGAGCACTGAGGCCTTACACAGGGACTCGCAGGTGGCACGTGCTCCTGCCCTTGGGAGATGCACAGTGCACCTTCTGGAGTGTGGGCAGGCCCCTTTGGTTACTTTGTCTGAGGACATCAGATGGGGGTTACAAATATTAGCATCGTTGGCATCTCATTTGTGAGAGGGGAAGACTGTGGCATGCACCACGAAGACCCATGTGGGCTGGCACTAGGCCCAGAAGTGATGCTGCAGTAGTGACAAAGGATCCCTGACAAAGGAGCCCTGCCTGAGGGGACCGCATGGTCTAGCAAGCAAGGTGGGTGGAAGGATGGCAAGGGGAAGACAGAGGTGAGGCATGGGCTGGGGGTCAGAGGGCTCCACGGCTGCTTTCAGAGATGTCCTTTGGGAAGGAGTTGGGCTTGGGCGGTGTGAGGTTTAGCTGCCCCCCACAGAAGACAGGAACACTGTCTCTATGAAGATCCTCACTTGGAGACCAGCATCATCGGATGAGTCAGACCACACCCAAGGTGGGATGTGAGTGGAAACTCCCTTCCTCTGTCCTTGCTGTCTGAACACAGGCCCAGGGAAGGACCTGTTAGAATTTAGCATCACAGAGGATGCTGGAGAAGAAAATTCAAGGAGAAAAAAAAAGAAAAGAGTTGGCTAGGTTTCTCCATCTTCACCCCAGTTCCCAGGGCCTGGAGTGGGTGGGTAAAGGGGGGCTGAATCTTATATGAGAGTGGAGTTTTAAATGGGGTTGAACAAATTTTAATAATAGAAAGTGCCTAAAAGTCTGCAAAATTGGATGCAGATATCATGAAGAATCAAGAGGATTTCTGCAGACAACAGCTGGAAATAAAAACACGGAGGGTTTAACATGTGTTATAAACTAGGTGCCTCATATAACTCGCAATAACCCCATATAGGCAAGTGCTATTATTAACAGCCTCCTTTTTGCTGATGAGGGAGTTAAGACTCAGAGAAGCTAAGTGACTTGCCCAAGGTCATCCAGCTTGACCGCTGACCCCAACACTCTCTGAACTTCTGCCTATTGTGCAACTTTATGAAGTTTCCCTTCACCCCCTTGGGGAGTCCAGGAGTTCTCCAAGGTACTGGAGAGAGGCCCACAAGCTACAGAGAGAGGGGGCTGGGGTCAGATGGTGGAGGACTGCAATTTTATTGAGAGCTAAGGAGAAGACCACAGACCTCTAAATGAATCGCTGCTGCTTCTGCTCTGTCATAGCCAGCACTCTGGGTGCATCTCTGCTGAGTGCGTGACAGCTCCCATTTACATGCCTGCCTCTCCTGCCAGCTTGGAAATGTGTTACAGCAGGGACCACATCTTAGTCATTCTTATATCTTCTCCACTCTGTCCCAGTTACACAGCACAGCAATGGTGTGCATTAAACATTTAGTCCGGGATTATTGAATGAAAGTAGAGGGGGAATGGATTCTTAATTATCTTCAAAATTTCCATTTTCCCACAGCCCATTTAATTTCAAAGAAACTCAGGTACTTTTACAGTATCATGACAATAATAATGATCATATTAATAATTGCAATCATTATGTGCTGAGCATAACGTGCCAGGCTCTGTGCCATATACTTTATATTAAAAAATGCATATATAGTTGTAAGTGTGTGTGTGTGTGTGTGTGTGTGTGTGTGTGTGTGTATGGGGGGAGAGAGAGAGAGAGAGAGAGAGAGAGAGAGAGAGAGAGAGAGTGAGAGAGAGACCCACCCAGTGGGTTCACAAATCTGAGGTGGAAAATATGATATTCTCAGGTGTGGCCACGAGGTGGCAGTGCAGCACTGTTGTCGCCTCTGTACTTCATTGTAGGTTGGTGAGCAACTTGGACCAATTCGAGGGACTGTCAGGATGGCTGGGGACCTGTTGGTGGTTAAGATAGCCAAGGTGGGGCCCACGCACCGAGCCTTGTAGTTGGGGTTCAGGGCTTTCCAATTTATGCCCATGAAAATCAGGGTGCATTTTCTCTTTGTTGACATCTGGAAATTATCCACTCCATTTTAATTCAGTCTAACAAAAAATTTGTTGAGTGTCAACTCTTACCAACAGCCCTTCTATCTTCATGCCCTCTACTTTAGACTAGGTTGGAGTTGGGCAGGGCAGGATAGCTACTAGGACTAATTCTCACATTCAGGAAAGACATCTTTAAGCATTTAATATTACATTCAAATAAAGCTATACATAAGGACATTATATTCCTCCTGATGTTAAACTGTTCATGTATTCCATGAACAATATTTAAATTCTACCACTATTTTTGTATCTTCTTTTTAGCATACCTTAATTTTTAAAAATTATATTAGCATCCTCAAAAATTGGAAGTCTCTGAGCTTTTGAAGAACTTCAAGTGAAAAACTTGCAGTCTCACAATGACTAACTAGTCCCATTTCTCTCATCTCATGGTTTTTGCACTTACTAATGCCCACTCCTGGAATTCTTTCACCCCCCACCCCCCATCAGTTGGCTGAATCTTTCCTGTCCTTCAGGTCTCAGTTTGGACATCAGCTCCTTTGCAAAGCAAGCCTCTGTTAGATGCTCCTAAAGCACCTGTATTTACCCCACTGTAGTGCTTAGCACACTGTGCTATTGTGAGCCCTAAGAAAGAAGATATCTATTAAGAAGGGCTCCTAGTGACTAACTGGGTGCAAACTTTAAAAACAGTCTAGCAGCCATTTATATACTGGGGCCTCTCATGCAAATTGCACTTCAGGGAAAATCCTGCACTAAGCTGACTGCCTCCCACACTGAGCTGCAGTCTGCGCTGTGTTCCTGTCGTCTGAGCCAGCCCTTATAAAGGAGTTCCTAGAATTGTGTTTTAATGAGTTTGAAAAACCTAACTGAGGTTTTTCCCTGTTTAATTGCAGCTGCATGGCTATATCTCTACATCAGCATCTTCACTGTTCAATCGTAACAGCTCCATTCTGACCAATCAGGACGGTGCCTTTTGGATCAATTAAACTGTGAGGATTTGGAATCCTCATTTGCATGAGGACAGACCAAGCAGGGACCAGGGGCAGGGATTCATGTCTGCATACATCAGTTCCCCTCTGGTTCTGAGAGTACACTTTCTCTTTCCCCATTCTATCACAATTGAGCTGTTTGCACTGAGTAAATTTTCCTTCACCCATACACCAAACTGGGGATTCCTATTGGTGTTGAATTGACACCGATGACCATCAGTTGACACTGTCACTTCTGTCTCCTTTGCAGTGTGCCTTAAAAAACCAAGCATCCTCAATTTGTGGTCTACAGAGCTTTAGGTTGTCTATAAAGCCCTTAATATTTTAAATTGTTTACTAATTGCTATAATAATACTGGTTACAAATGACTACAACACCTCAGTGCCCTCCCCCAATTAATGACTATTAGTTATGTGTCTGGAGTCAGATGGAGTTCTTCTAGGGATGCTGCTCATCATGAATGGGCTTATTTAAATCTCTGGGGATACCTGGGTGGTGACTGATCTAGGACAGCCTTTGCTGGGGCAGCTGAGCTCTGTGTCACATGATTTTTTACCTCCCTTCTGGACTGGAGGGCAAGCTCATGCTGGTGGTGGAAGCACAAGATATAAAGCCCCAAGTGCAAGCTCATTTTATGCTTCTTCTGTGTCACTCCTGCTAACATTCTGTTGGCCAAAGCAGTGTACACGGATGAGCTCAAAGCCAAGTGGTGAGACAGGTCCCACCCTCCCTTTGGTGGGGATGTCCTGCCAAGCTACATTGCCAAGGGCATAACACAGAAAAAAAGTGAAGAATTGGGGCCATTGCTTTTGTCTATGAAGGACTGTATGCCAAAATAGTGTGCAGGTTCTGGAAAGATGATCTAAAACTTTCACCAGTTTCTTGTTGTGACCCATATCCCCAAGATTTCAAGAACCTCCAATATATACTCATCCTTGAGTTCCAGGGCCATCTCTTTATTATTCTTATATCTTTAAAACCCAGAATAGGACCAAGAACATTGCAGGTACTGAACAAATACTTGTTGAATGAATGAGTGAGTGAATGAATGAATGCCTTCTGTATTTAAGCTCTATGCTAGATTCTGAGGATAAAGAATTGAACCAAACAAGGCTTCTACCCTCAAAGAGCTTCTACTATACTCACTGAAGGGATTGTGGCTCAAAGGTTGTGGTCAAGACAGCCTTCAGCCTCAGCCACAATAAAATTGGCATCATTATGAGACTTTCATCTTGGTAGTGAAAGTCAAGAAAGGACCAGCTTTAGAAGAGAGGTAATAAATAAATGAGTTTGGCTTCCCTGGTTACCAGTTTAGGCTATCATGTAGAAGTCATATGCTGTGCAAACAAACATATATACGGGTTTAAAAAATGCAAGTGGAGACCTCATATTTATTGGTGTCACCAAGTGAATAATGAATTTTCTTAGCAGCTCATTCCAGAATCCAACTCAGAGAAGAAAATTGCCTCTGTCCAGGAAAATATCTTGATAAACTGCTAGTGACAGAAGGTGAGACCCCAAAGGCATGGATGTCCAAAGAAACAAATTGTTTTTCTCCTCACATGGAAGGAGAGAGAAAAGGGATAGAAGAGGGAGGAGTCAGAAAGGAGATAAGACCTGGGGTGGCAAACCACAGCCAAGACCCACCGAGGAGAAAAAAGTACAAAATCCCTGTGAGGAAACCAATTTAAAAATCCCTGGGCCTTTACAGAAACAACAAACGATTTTCAGTGGATTGTTGGGGGTTGTTCTGAGTTTGGTGACCCCAAAGTGTGTGGCACTCTCAAACTTTGTGTTTTGTTTGCTTCTGCTTATTATGCTTTTGTAGGAAGTGAGAAAAAGATTTACTCCACAGGATCAATGTGGTCCTGAACCCATATGGAGGATTCGAAATCAGGAAGCTGGAGGCAGTGATGCCCAGGCTCATCTCAGGAACCTGGAGAGGGTCGGGGATACCCAGGGCCTACGGAAACTGGGGCAGACCAGGCTCTGACTGATGGCGTGCCAGGTGATCTGTGTCTGGTCCTCACCACACCATACTGTCTACTTGTGCAACTTTGGACAGTTTTCTTAAATTTCCTCTATCTCTGGCCTTGGCTGGGTGGCTCTGTCATTTGGATTGTCATCCCATGCACCAACTAGTTGAGGGTTCCATTCCCAGTCAGTGCACATACCTGGATTGTGGGTTCGGTCCTCCCCAATCAGAGCGCATACGGGAGGCAACTGATAGATGTTTCACTCTCATATGAATGCTTCTCTCTCTCCCTTTCTGTTTCTCTAAGATCAATAAACATATCTTCAGGTGAGGATTAAAAAGTTCTTTTCCTCTGCCTCTGCTTCTCACCTCTGAGCTGAGGAAAATACAAAGCACAAAGTAGAGTACCTGGCACATATGGCCCTATCCTGTTTTTAACAAAACCCAGAACCAGAGTTTAAACCTTGGATACAACACTTATGAGCAACATTTGTGCGACATGACTCACAAAGAACACTTGTGAACGCTTCATTGCTACCCCTTCAAACCCTGCACCAAATCCTGGATCAGAAGAGACACATCTGAGCTTTGCCTTCTGTCTCCTTGCCAGTGGATTTGCAGATATAGTTCCTGTCTTCTCTCGGAAGCCAGTGCCAAGCTTATATGCACATCAGGAAGTGGCCTTGTTCAGTAGCACATATATACACTCATAAGTGTCAGCTATTATTATTGTTTTTGTTTTTATTAATAGCTGACATCTGGGTAGCACTGGCCCACTGGCCTGGAAGTAGCACAGGACTGGAAATCAGAAAGCTACTGTCTAGTCCTAGCTGTGCCCATGGCTGCCCCTGTGACCTTGAGAAGGTCACCAGTCTTCCTCTACTAGCAAAAGGCCTTGGACAAGGCTCTCTGTCCAAGGGTCATTTCTCTTCTCAACCTGCAGGAGGCACCATGGACTCACAGCTCAGCCTGCAGGTTTCTTGCTAGGTGAAGCCCGACTTGACATTGAAGGAAGGAGCCTTGGGTTACAGTCCACTCAGAAATCCATTTTCCGCACTCAGTATAACACAAATGAGACTTAGTGTGTTTGTTTACACCCCTTGGGAACTTATTTCCCTTTTCACTTAATTATCTGATACGAAGACTTTGCTGTGCAAAATTCACCTCAGATACATTTTGTAAAGTTATCTAGAGTCGCTCATTTGGTGCTTTGATTAAAATGTGCGGTTTTCCTCAAGCTTCGACACCTTGTTAAATAATTGTACCTCTAGTGAGGAAGTAAGCTGCACACTCTGGGGCGCTGAAAGCAAGGTAAATATTGTGCACATACAGCAGATATTTTGTACTCTGTCCTCCAGGCCAACCCGTGATTTCTGAATCAGGGGCTGGGCAGGTGGATGCTGCCTTTAGGTTGCTTCCTCTCCACAATCCTTTTGGGAATGACATGACCCAGAAACAGAGCAGAATCCCCTCTGTCCACCCTCTCCTGGCTCCACATCTGACTGATTTGGGCCCAGTCCTAGAGAAAGATTACCCCAGGGTCGGCTGCCCACTGGGATCCTGGTGCCACCGCAGGCAGCGTCAGAAGGAGAAGTCTGCATGGACTGCTCTGTACTCAGTGAGTAGGCATGGGGGCCAGACCAGGACACACCTCTTAGAGGGCATCACGATACTCTGGAGAAGGTGGTGACTTTGATGCAGGTCCTACCTTTCTCACTAATGGTGATGGTGACCTTCAGCATTTCACTTTACCTCCCCCTTTCTTTTCTTTTAGAAAGTGAGAAATTTTGATACTGCAGGCAGCCCTGGGTGAAATCTACCTGTCCTCCTCATTTGCACCATGACCTTGAGCAGGTGATTTAGAAGTACCTCTCTCGGATTCAGTTTTTTCAAATGGGAACAGTGGCTGAAAGGTGACTTGAGGATTAAATCACTTTATATAATGTGTTGAAGTCACAACACACAGTCTCAGGTACAGAGAAGGTGCTTGTTGGGGTGATAGTGTGCTGGTCTAGAATGAGCAAGGGTCAGGCTTGGGTTCGAATCTTGGTTCTGTCATTTTTTTACCTGTGACTTTGGGTAAGTTGCTCATCTCCTGTGGATCTCTGTTTCCTAATCTGTACATAAAAATTATAAATACCCATCTTATAAGGTGTGAGGAAGGTGAAATTAAATGGAATGATCTATATCTATAGTCACACACATTCACCTGTTTGGCACAGAGTGAGTGTCCCCTAAGTGCTGTATCATCAAAGTGATAATGAGTCCCAAGGGCATCATAAACCACTTTTAAGCTACAGAATCTTTGGAAAGTGATCTAAGATGAAGTCCCAACCACAGTGGTCCAAGAGAGGGAGAATGATGGTTGACAAAGGTGATGGTGGAAATTTCTTTTCCCTAATGTTCCAACTCCAAGGTATGGGAATTGAGAATCTTAATTGCCAGGCTGATGTAGTTCTTCTTGAATTTTCTTGCTCCACAGGGTATGGCAAGGAATCTGAGGAACCAGAAGTAGACCATCTGACACCTTCCCAATATGCTATCCATCCATCCATTCATCCATCCATCCTTGATCAAGCTCTTACTATGTGCTCTACTATATAAGGAGCATACCTTTACTCTTGAGGTTTTGATATTGCCAAATGAAATGGGACCACTCTTCTGCAGCTACCTCTGCATGGTCCTCCTTACCTCAGGATCCATAGGATGCTAGTTATATGCCCTTAACTCACTTTGTACTTATCCTTCACAACACTTATCAGTAATGTGATGAATTATAGTCATTAATTGCTCAATGTCTGTTTGCCTCACTAGAGTGTAAGCTTCATCCACAAATAACTACAAGTCACCTATCACATCCCAATGTTCTTAGCCCTTCAGATGTCACAGCCTGCCTCACAGAATTTCATTCTCATTCCAGGGACGGCAATAAAGGGTGTTATGACTACTTAATAAAGTGGTCAGGTGGCATGCAAGCAGAGACCTGAAAGAAGCTAGGGACCATGTCATGGGGTTATTTGGAGGAAGAGCATTTTGGGAAGAGGGACTGGAAAGTGCAAGGGTCTTGAGGCTGAAACATGCTTAGTATTTTCAAGAAACAGCAGGAAGACCAGTGTGGCTGAGACAGACTGATCAGACTGATGGTGGAAGAGGAAATTATAAAGTAGCAGATGGCCCTGGCTATTCCTCTGAGCAAGGTGGGAAGCTGTTTTGAGCAGAAATGTGGTGTGATCTGATGAACACTCAAGGATTCCTCTGGCTGCCATGTGGGTAGAGTGTCATAGGGGCATAGCTGAGGCAGGGAGTTACTTGCTATGACTTTCACTAGGATAGTAAGAAGCAGATGTTGTGTACATTGCGGAAGCAGAGTGTGGAGCAGAGTACCACACATCGGTTTTCAGTCCCAGGGGAGGATGCCAAACACTTCTGCCTATTGTATCTTAGAATTGGAGGCACCAAGAAAAGCACAACAGTCCAGGACTGGGTGGAATCATGTTTTTCTCAGATAGAGAAGGGGCAGAGTAAGATCAGTTCTAAGAATGTGTGTCAGTCCCTCGTGGCCAGCAGTTACCCCTTGGCAATTGATGCAAGGCAATTGGTCTATGTGTACCCATCTCATGCTGCAGTGGAAAAAACCCAGCCTCTCCCCCGTGGGGTCTGGAATACTGAAAGCCAGGACTATGTCTGAGGGCCATGGATGCACATGCTTACACTGAACAAAGGACCACTCTTCATGCCTGACATAAGGAAAGATATTCTCACACAAGTGAGAGGCCCAGCACATGTTGTATGGGCTCTTCTTCTTAGTGAGGAAGTGTAAGAGGCCCAGGGCCCATTCTTACATGTCTAAGTGGGTGTTGAAAGTTAATGTGCATGAGGCTACATTTGCCAATGTAGTTTACAGAATTTATTAATTGAGTGTTGGGAGGGAGGGGATGAGAGGTGACAAGAATGACCTCAAGGTTTGGGGGTGGAAGAATGAGGTGCCAGTTACTAAAGACTGTGGAAGAACACGTGTGTATATGTGTATGTGCGTGAGTATGTGTTCGGGGTGAATCATGTAGAGTTTGAGGTAACTATTAGTAGTCTAACTGAGATGTAAAGTTGAGTCAAGGAGGCTGAAATTCAGGGGGAAGGGTTAGCTGGAGATAGAAATTTGGAAGCCACCAGTGTAAATGGGATTTAACACCATGAGACTGGATGAGGTCCTTGGACAAGAAGGTAGGTAAATATGAGTAAAAGAAGCTGAGGGCTGAGTCTAGGGCTTTCCAAAGCTGAGAGGCATGGGATGTGAGCAGGGCCCAGGAAAGAAGATGAAGAAGGAGGAATCCATAATGTGGAAGGAGAACCTAGAGAGAAGAGTGTTCTACAGGCAAGCCACAAAAGGGTGTCAGAGAGAAGGGAGGGGCAAACTTCGTCAAATGTTCCTAAAGGTAAGGAAGATGAAGACTTAGAATTGAGCATTAGAAATGGAAACCTAGAAGTTATTGATGTCTTGGACAACAACTGTTTGGTGGACTGATGGGGAAGTAAGTCTGACAAGATTGAGTTCAAGAAGAAAGGGGAGTAGATAAAGTGAAAACAACTCTGTGAGGGGGAGCAGAGCAACTGGGTGAGAACTGGAAGGGAGTGAAGGGTCAGGAGGACTCTTCTTTTGTATCTGGTGGGAATGATCAAGAAGAGAGAAATTCAGAAGATATGGAGGAGGGAGCGATTAACTAACCAATGACATGGGTATTGAAAAAATGGATAAGGATATCGGATTCAAGCAGAGGAGTTGGCCTTGAAGAAGAGAGCTGGTCAGTTCATCAATGGTGATGGGTGGGAAGGCAGACATGAGGGCCAGAAGCCCTGAGCTTAGAAGACATGTTGGTGGGAGCTCTGGAATCCCCTTCTGATTGCTTCTATTTTCTTAGCTGAGAGGGAGAAGTAGGAAGGAGGAGAAATTATAAAATAACTGTTCACTCCTCTGATCACATTCCCTCAGAATTGCATTGGGGAGGAAGAGGGTAAATGAATGTCTTGGGGAATGTAGTAGCATCAAAGATAGCATTTGGGCCCATTTGAGGTTGGTCCTTACACATTTGAAGTAAGCCAACCAGCATGTTTGTGTATTTATTTTCCCACCAAATTCAGTTGCTGGGATAAAGGTTCATAATATATAGGAAGAGAGTGAGATTTAATAAGGGTTGTGTTTTTTTCCCAGGTGAGTATTAGGGAGAGAGGAAGATAGGGTTTGGAGTATATGCTACAGACTAGTGCTAATCACATGTATCAAATGTAAGCAGGGTTGGAAGAAATGTGAGACTATGAAGAAACTGAGAGTCAGTAAAAGGGCAGTAGTGATCAATGTATTTGTTACACAGGGGTCAATAATTTTTGAACTGGTAAACTAACGATGCGTGACAGTATTTGGAAAGTAGGGCCTCCAGCATTAAGATAATGGAGGAGGGAATTACACAAGTGAAGAGGTCTGGGGCATGGCCATGGTGTGGGAGAGGCCACAGAACTGTGTGTGAGTCCAAAGCATTGCAGGAGTATTTTCTGTGGAAGCTGAAATCACTGCAAATCAAAACAGAAGTATTGGAGAGTGTGACAATGAGCCAGGTGCTCAGATATGGTGGGAAGGACAACAATGAACAAGGGGTCCATAGGTGACACAACAAAGAAGCACAGCAGGTTGTCAGGCTGACAGCATGACCTTCAAAGCCAGCACTGTTGGGAGGCAGTGGTATGGAAGATTAAGAAAGAGCAAGGAGTGACCCTACTCCTCTTGCAGGCCCCGTGGAACAGCTGTATGGGAATGAAAAAAAATAGCCATGTCTTCAGAGGATAGAAGAGGAAGTTGTGTTCTTTGGAGGGGCCCTGAGCTTTTCTTTAAAAAAAGAAAAGGGCTCTAGACACAAGCAGATTTGGACTCCTCCTACGCTGCCTTCCTATTGTGGCCCATGTTGCCCCTTCTTGGAGTTGTCTTGTCTTTAACCACAGACCATTCTGTGCTGCCCAAGATCACAGTGGTTACCCGAACAGCCTTTGGAGTCCAACTGCCTTGATTCAAATCCTTTCTTCCCGCCTCCCTGCTTTACTAACTCTGTGAACTTAGGCTAACTGATTAATCTCTCAGTGCCTCAGTTTTCTCTTTAGAACAAGGAGTGTGCATGGGCTTAATCATGGGGCTGTGGTGGTGACTGATGGAATCAATGAAGGCACAGTACTGGGAACTGCTTAGAAAATGGTAAGTGTGCATGTTCGTTTTTGCTACTAACATTACTTTAAAATTAACATTCTTCCCTTGAGGAGCTCCTTGTTCTGTGAGGACAGAAAAGGGAAGGGAATGTTTAGAAATGCATCTGGAGATATAGGAATTTTCCTGACCATGGATCGTGAGTTTCAGAGGGCCCAGGGGAGGATGTGGGGAGTCAGGGGTAGTCAGGTGAGGGCGTGGACAGAGGGTTAAGGGATGAAGGCAGGGTGATGAGAGAGGAATTCAGGGAGTTTAGGGCTTCTATGCACAAATGAGCAGGGATAAAGAGCAAGATGGCATCAGTCCTGCTGGGGTCTCAGGGAAGAAGTGGGGGAGGGCAAAACCTCCAGGCACCGGGAGCCCTGGGTCTTCCTTTAGGTCAGTTGCTGGGAGGACGAGGCTTCATGAGGCCATCTGGCCTGGACACTGCAGAACTCGGGGATCCCCTTCACTTCTGCCCATGGACACCACTAAGGTGGTTCCTGGCTACATTCCTGGTGTCTAGCAGAGTACTGGGCACAAGGAGAGTCTGGCTATGTCCTTGCTAAAGAACACAAAGCTGCGCCTGCAGATGAATACACTGGCATGAGATTTCCCTCCAGTTCTGCCTCTTCTAAGGCCTCAACTACCCTTTTGGAAATTTGTTTATTCTGTTGGTCAGATTCCCTCTGACTTGCACCAAGCATCTTGGCACACCTCTGTACCTGTGATTGTCTCACTTGTAAATAGTTGTACTTACAGCTTACCTCACCCACAGCTGAGACAAAAGGTGCCATATAATGTTCCTAAACCTGTGTCTCATACTGCCTGAGCAGATGCCGCAGCTGCAGAATTACCACCAGTGTTCAACCTGACACCCTAAGAACTCATTGTGTAGTGAAGCTTTTGTATGGGACTGATAGTTCCCTTTTTCCTTGGCTCAGGGTTCAAGATGTTTCAGACTCGAGGCATCCTGCTGCCACCCCTCATGGCTGCCCCTCCTCAGTGGCCATGGCTGCTGCTCCTGGGTGCCCAGTGGTGCTGTTCAGCTCTCGTGGGCTTGTGGATGACCTGGGTCCTGGGGTAGCAGTGTTGCAGCCAGTGATCTGGGGGTCATAGATGGGGTAGAAAACTACCTATAGGTGTATACTGTTTGGCTCACATGGTGTTTTACAAATCAAAAAATTTCATGCAAAATTTCAGATTTGTGGCTTTTTGGTGTGTGAAGGGTAGCAGGGAGGTGGGGGTGGTGTGGAGAAATCAGAAGATCCAGCCCCTCTGACTCTGGGATCCTGCACAGTAACCTTTAGCTGGAGTTGAGCCATGGCGTGCCCTGTAGGCAGAGCCCGTGCTCCCTGAATCAAGAGACCCCTACACATAGGCCCACAAGGACTCTACATATGTATTATGGGTCTGCTTCTCATGGAGCTACCCAACCTAGGTGAAGGGGCATTTGAGGGCCCATGCAGAGTGTAAAGTAATCTGTGGGCAATTAACGAGTACATAGAATAGCGGTGTGCAGGCCGCTGAACAGCATTTGGACTCTTTCTGGTTATTTG
Source organism: Anoura caudifer (assembly GCA_004027475.1). Classification (NCBI taxonomy): domain Eukaryota; kingdom Metazoa; phylum Chordata; class Mammalia; order Chiroptera; family Phyllostomidae; genus Anoura; species Anoura caudifer. The sequence goes on from PVKU01004704.1 coordinate 96,416, forward strand.
TGAGAGTAAACAACTTACATAATATTTCAAAAAAGAGAAGACCCAACTAATGGACACATTCTGCTCTTCCTGGAAATGTTAAACTGAAATCAGAAGCATGGGAAACTATTGCTTAAAGCCTTACCTTACGCTGGAGAAGACTGTGGTTATCAAAGTAGAAAAATGCCTGATTTTTCCCCAGGATAGTGGAGAATTTTGCACTTCCTGTTACTCTTTCATGCTGTAACAACACCAATTATCACCTGCTGGACTCTTCTTGATGAGTGTTTGTGTTTTGTCACCCACAGCTTGGAAGCAGGTAGTGGAGTCTAGCATTTTGTTTTTTGTTTTGTTTTGTTTTGTTTTGTTTTTGTGACAGCAGTGTTTAAAACTGAACAGTCTCATAACCAAGATTATTTCTTTTCCCACCAGGAATAGCACAGCCCTGACTAGCTGTGATCTTGAGTGAGTTACTTAACCTCCCTGAACCTCTGTAAATCTAAGAGCAATGATTTTATCTCACAATGTTTTTGTCAGGACTAAACCTGATGCTCTATGTGGAAGTGCCTGGCACAAAGCCTCCCAAGACCCTAAGCAGAGAGAGAACCCCAGGGGGTGTCCACACAGTGAGACCCCGAAAGGCCAGACTTGTCCAGTGGTCTCAGGGATGGGCAGGCTGAAGTTCTGTCTCATGCAAGCAGCACAGACTCAAGAGAAGGTGGCTGTTTGTCAGCTGCTTGGGTTGCTTGACCTAGAGATTTCTCTTCCTTCAAGAACTGAGTTTATGACATTGCTGCTCAAGGCAGTAATTCCCCCTGGGGAACTGGTGAAGAAAAATTCTTTGGCTGCAACTCTCTGACTTGCTCTCTTCTTTGCTTGAGGACACTTCCCCTGGGGAGAAGGGCCAATCACCCTGGGTTTTCTACAAGAGTCCAAATGAAAGCTCTTCCTTCCCCATTGGTCATTAACCTTGTTGAAGTAATGAGTATTTACGGGGTGCCTTCTAGTTGCCAGGCAATCACACACAGCGTAGTAAGCACTACAACTGAACTCCCCTCAGGGTGTGAGGGGAGTTCACGAAAGGGCAAGAAAACCACTCTGGGAAAATTTGGGAAGGCAGTCTGGGAGAGGTAAGTTCACATTGAGACATGATGGATAAGTAGAGGTCTCTAGACCGATATGGAGGGGGAGGACAGTTCAGGCAGAAGGAGTAGCCTGTGCAAAGTCCCAGGGGCAAGACAGGACAAGGGGTTCAGAGGCTGCTGATGCTCACCAAAGCCAGAGGGCTGCTGAAGTTCCAGCGAAGCCGGGAAGGGAAGCAAGACCCATCATGAAGAGCTCTGTTCACCATCCTGAGGAGTTTGAACTTAGTCCTGGAATTGTTCCTGATATCCCAACATCTCAACACCTTTGGGCCCATGTATGTCTCTGAGACCACTTTGCATGCCTGTCTGGGAGTGGCAGACATAGTTCCCCTTTTGAAATGCACAGTTAGCATCTCTGTCACCTGGTCCTTATTGCACTGTGTCTGTAAAGGCCTAGTGGGTATCAGGAACTCCTCTGAACTCTTCTTCCAAGGTTGGGCATTAGGGCCATTTATTTATTTGTTCATTTTCTTCTTCCAATGGTAACTGGAAAGCTGAGGTTTGAGTGGAGAGAGCACAGAACGGTCTAAAGTATGAAAGTCTCTGGATCACTTTGAGCGACTAAGCTCATCATAAAACCGTAACTCAAAGGATGACATTCTAGCTTTAAATGAAAAGTTTAGCTTCAAGTAGTTGGATCACCTTTGGTCTCTAGAGGTCTCTGTGGTATTCATGGTCAAAATGCGTCTTGGGCACCATAAATTTGATTGATTTATGTCTCTGGCACTGGTATGCTATAGAGGGTTAACTCAGAGCTTGGGGGTGCTCAAGCACTGCACATTTCAAAGAAAGGACAGTCCCTTGACCAAGGAGACCTTCTAAGTCCAGGGGCTTTTCTGCCTGATAAGAGTGTCTTTGTACACCTAGGGCCTTAGGCAAAACAGATAGTTTATGCTTAAAAGGTGATTTATAGAAAGTGCCTAATTTTGTTTGCATGGAGCCCTGGGCCCCCGCTGTATCTGGAAGGGGCTGGAGACTGAGTAGTTAAGGTCATGAATGTGGCGTCTCCATGCCAATATGACTGACTGACTGCGACTATAGGCCCTAGCATGAAGGCTCAGGCAAGTTTCCCTGGCCAGCAGTACTTTCTGTGCTACCCGACATCATCACTGGGAGCTGTGTCTTGTCTGGGCTGCTCTGCTGAGAGGGGACAGCTGGAAGCTCATAATCCCTTCCTCCCTAGGCACCATCATCCTTTGTGAATCCAAATCTGCCTCCTCTCACTGTCATAAAGAACCATGAGTACACCAGCAATTTGAGTTCTGAGAGGCCTTCTGGTGAATAGCTGAACCCAGGGCAGCCTTGGGGACATCTGACCCAATAGGAACCCTGCAAAGGGTGAGATGCCATCTCTGGCCAAATCTGAGAGTTTCTGTGGCCCTTACACAGTTTTATCCAGTTGCCTTAGGGCTGGCTCCTCTGGGCAGGAAACCTTCCCCTGTGCTCTCCGAGATCCCTGATGCCTGCCCCTCTGGTGCAAGTTCAGCTTCTTCTTGTGGGATGAGGCAACTCTCCGGTTACCAACTGCTCTGGCTTTCTCAGCTCCAGGGACAATTCCCATTCATTTCAGCAATCTGTGCTGACTGCCACTTTCTATGCCTGGTTTGACACTTGGGTGAATCAACCTACAAAACCATTTGCCCAGAAATCCAGCACTATGACTGGATGGGGCATGGCACTCAGAGCATGAGCCTCAGAGTCTGAGAAGTGCAGAGTGATGTAACATCTTTGAGCTGTTATTCTTCTGTAAAGTGACACCATCCATGTAGAGCTCTTTAGCATGATGCCTGGTGTGTACATTCCAGGGATTGCAAGAAGGGTTGTTATCATCAAGCTTGTGATGGTTAATTTTGTGCACTGACTTGGCTTGGCCATGGGATGCCTGGGTATTTTGTTAACCATCACTTCTGTCTGTGAGGGTGCTTCCAGAAGAGATTAGCATTTGACTCAGTGGACTCAGTAAAGCAGATTGCTCTCCTCAATCTGGGTGGGCCTCATCCCACTCACTCAGGGCCAGGATAGAAGAAAAAGAAGGAGGAAAGCTGTATTTTTCTCTTTGCATGACTGAGTAAGCTGAGACATTGGTCTTCTGCCCATGGACTGAGACTTATGTTAGCTCTCCTGGTTCTCAGGCCTTCAGACTGGAATGTGGATAATGGGACTTTTCAGCCTCCGTAATTGCATGAAACAATTTCTTACAATCAAACTTATTATGAAGAATTGGTTTTGTTTCTCTGGAGAACTTTGACTAACACAAATACTTATGCCTCAATGTGTGCTCTACTCAACTGGCACCTGGCTTTGCATGCTGTCAGACCTCTCTTGGCCTTGCCCTCTCCTTCCAGAGTCAGATTTAATTGCCCATCCCTTCTGGGACATTCTCAGCCAAGCCCTCATCTCATCGTCCACCTTCACAGCTGTGCCTTCACCCCCAGTGCTGTGGCAGTCCAGCCGCTTGTTTTCTCTCTCTCTCTGCTCGGGGGCATCATGCTGGACCATGCAGGGGAAAATCACATAACCACACCGAACCTGTTCCAATTTATGAGCTCCCGGCCTCTGTTGGGTTGCCTATGCTTCTCAGTCATCTTTTAATGATCTCTACTTTCTTTTCTCTCACTTTGCTTTCAGTGGCTGCCCCTGACCTCTGCTCCCTCCACCCACAACCACCCCTTCGCTCCCAGCATATGGGCCAGCTGAGGCTCTACAGAGAACACAGAGACCATCTGTCGGAGATGATCTGTCTCATGTGCGTGACTTGTTTTTCTCAACATGTCTGTGTTTTCACGTCTATCTGAGCCTTCCTTTATGATTCTGTTTGAAGGAGTTTTTACTCATCACTGAAGTTAACTTTTCCATTAGTAACTGCTGATGTCTCCGTTTCCTGTTTTTTTTTTTTTCTCTCTCTCTCTTTCTTCTTTCCACATTCTCCCTCTCTCCTTCCTCCCTCCCTTTCTTGGCTTTTCTTCCTTATGTACAAATATGTCCCTATTACCTCTCCTTTACCTTTTTCCCTTTTCTTTCTACTTTGCTTTCTAAATTAAGATCTGCCCTTCCCTTTGATGCTCAGTGAACTCATACAGGGGTACTTTTAAAAATACCCATGCATGGCTCTGGCTGGTGTGACTCAGCTGGTTGGAGTATTGTCTCATATACCAAAATTTTGGGGGTTCGATCCCTGGTCAGGGCAGAGACCTGGGTTGCAAGTTCAATCTCCTGTCAGGGTGCGTAAGGGGACAAGTAATTGATGATTCTCTCTCACATTGATGTTTCTTTCTCTCCCTCCCACTGTCTCTAAAATCATTCCAGACCAACTGGGGATCTAGTCGAGGCTCACAACCACTACTCTATTCCTCCCCTGCCTATTCAAATCTCTGTTCAAGTTCACCATTCACACATGAAGCTCTTCAACATTCACTGAGCACGCTGTTCAGAATGCAAACTGTCCCCTCTGGACTCCCAGGGCACTCTTCTCTCCTAGCTCACTTCCTCCTATACTTCTCTTCCATTGCCCTTTTTGCCCTCTTCTCATCTGTTGGTGTTCCCATGTCTCTGCCCTTACCCACCTGATTCCATTGTATGCATTCTTCATTGGTAGTGTCATCCACTGCCATTGCTTTCTTCTTGTGTCGTCTCTGTTCCTTCTCTACCAAGGTGCCCAGTGTTCCTCCTGCCCTTCCCCTGCCCAAGTTGTCCAAGCTACAAAAATGTGGAGGCATCATTGCCACATCTTCCTTGCTTTCAAACCTTCATCTAATGGGATAATAACATTTGCCAAGTCAGTCTCGCTCCTGCCTGAAAGCCTCTGCTAGGTCTCAATAGGCAACAAGAAAAATCCAGACCTTTCAGCCTGCACTGGAAACCCCCTTACGACTTGGTTCCAGCCTGCTTTTCAGCCCCATTTCTAGCCACGGCTGGCAGATCTGTTTCACCACATTGATGCACACTATTCACTGAATATGTATATATTTTTTGTGCCTCCATTCATACTTTCTCTTGGACTCCCTGTCTATCTATTTGATGACCTTCTAATCACCTTCAAAGTCTGATAAAATGTCAGGCCTTCTGACACACTTCACTCATTTATATTTTCATAGAGCTTTATAATAGGCTTCCAATTAAGCACTCACCAAGGTATCTTATGGTTACTGATTTATTTTCTGCCTCCTCTGCTTGATGGTGAGCCACTTGAGGCCAGGGACCATGGCTCATTTCTCTTTTTACCTCTGGTTCCCAACACATTCCCTGGAACTGTGCAGGAAGCCAGTGGGTTTCTGCTCAACAGGATGGTGTAGAGGTAATCCAGAGGGAGAAGAAATGCAGGAAGCAGGGACAGGATGGGATCTTGTGGAGAAAGAGCAAGACTTGGCATTGTGTTGTGTGCTAGAGTTGTTCATAAACCTTCCTTGCTCCTGGTGTTACAGACTGAATGCTGAGCTAGAGAGAGGCTGAACATGACATAATTTGTTATATATTACAGTTTTATACCTGTGTGATGGGAAGGGGAATTGGATTATCTCCCTGCCCCAGGAAATAGCCATGTAGTAAGCAGTAATGGGAGCAACGTGTGCCTACTGAAATTCTCTACAACCTCTGGGAAAAAGATCAGTGGGAAGAAGTCTCTCTTGGGGAGAGGGTGTGTGGGTGGGCCTCAAACCTGGGGATAAAGAGAGACCTGTCAAAGCAGGTGACAGCTCTGGGACAGCTAGGGCAGAGGAGGTGACAGAGCCCTCCTGGTGGACTACTTTCCCCATCCTCTGTGCCAATCATGCTAAGTGAGATGCTCTCCTTGCATAACAAGGGCATTGGCAGGCCTTTCTTCGGGGCAAAGAGCCACACAAAGCTTCTCTCCTTTTCCCTTCTCACCTCTTTTCACTCACTGGGGGTTTTGCCCAACTTGCCTTTATAGCAACTTTCCACCATATAGTTAGCAGATACTGTACACTAAGGGTTTCACATTTGTGATTTCTGTTCTATGTATCATGTCCCAAGGTCCCATGGCAGGTAGTAAGTTGTCATTTTGCAAAGGTGTGAGCCTGAATGTCTGGCTCTATGAGAGGAGGGCCAAAGTTAATAAGTTAGTGGGTCTGCCCCTCCATCTCAGCCTCTCATTATTGCTTTTCCATTCATTCATTCCACAACTATTTTTTAAAGTATTTATTGTATTTCAACCACTATGTTAGGATGCCAGGTGGAGATAAAGGAGAGAATAAAGAGGTTCTCTGTTCCCATGGATGATACTTTTGGGATAAGGGCAGGGCAAAGAAAGAAAAATAAGTGAAAAAAATACTTTTACATGGTGACTTGTTCTATGGAGAAAACAAAATGGGGTGATGTGAAGGAAAGTGAGAGAGAGGCCAATATGAAGAGGGAGCATTATTGCAGCATTGTGCAAAATGGCCAAAGGGTGGCAACAGCCCAAGTGCCCATCTTTCCTGTTTAATTTAAGCAATTAAATGGAATATTGTTCAGCCATAAAAGGAATAAAATTATAATGCATCTTACAATGTGGACAAATCTTGAAACAGTATTCTAAGTGAAATAAGCCAACACACACGAATAAATATTGTTTGATGCTACTTACATGAGCTCTCTAAAATAGGCAAACTCTCTATCATAGAGCCAGAACATAGATTGGAGGTTGCCAGGGGCTGGAGGAAGGGGAAATGGAGAGTCATTGCTTCATCGGTATAGAGTTTCTGTTTGGTGTGATGAAGAAGTTTGGGAAAGAGCGGTGAGGGTTGCAGAATATTGTAAATGTACTTAATATCACTGAACTGTACACTTAAAAGTGGTAACAATGGCAAATTTTATGTATATTTTATCATAATTTTTAAAAGAAGAAGGGAGATCTGTAGTAACAAGAAGGGAAGCCACGTGAAGATGGGAAGGAGGGGACAGCAAGTACGAAGAGCTTAAGGTGCTACACAATGGAATGCTCTGCAGCTGTGAGGAGAAGGAACTCTTACTTTTTTGTGACAGCAGGGATGGAATTGGAGAGTATTATGCTAAGTGAAATAAGACAATCAATGAAAGAGAAATACCATATGATCTCACTTGTAAGTGGAATCTAATGAACAACATAAACTGATGAAGAAAATAGAATCAGAGGCATGGACACATGGAACAGACTGACAGCTGTAGAGGGGAGGGAGGAGGTGGGGACTGGCTGAAAGAAGGTGAAGGGAAGAGTTAAAGAACAGAGATGTGTGACCCAAGGACATGGAAAACGGTGTGGGGACTGACTGTGGGAATTGGAGGCAGGATGTGAGGAGGAAGGGAAAAGGGGGAAAATTGGGACAACTATAATAGCATAAACCATAAAATATTTAAAAAAAAAGAAAGATCTTAGGGTAGGAAAGAGTTTGGATTATTTTTTTCTATTGGTCTGTTCACAATAACTACCATGAAGTATTGAAAATGTGTTTCTTTGTTTAAAATAAAAGCTTCAGGAAGGAAGTTGGTTGTCAGCACCAGCAGGAGCAGTGAAGGGGTCTAACAGCAGTGTTGCGTGGGGGTGTGGGGATTCTCAGAGCCCATCGAGTGCTTTCCTCAGGCAGGCAGCGTCCTCTGCAGTGGCTGGGTGTGAGTCCATCCTCCCACCAGGCTGGGAGGGTCTCGATGCTGCCCTGGACTGTACTGCTTTAGTTCTGTGCCTCCCGTACCTGTAGCTGATGAATGACAGGGTGATTAAGTAGATGGCCTACAGGGACAGGAGCTATAGTGCTAACAGTGCTAAACCAACAAGCAGGAAAAATGGATTCTATTTCTAGTTCTACCATTAACTGGTTGTATGTAGATAAATGGCTCAATCTACCTGAGTTTCAGTTTCTTCCTCTATAAAATGCCTGCTTTGAATGATAAGAAATATATGACATGCAACTGGGCCAGGTGGGGATGTGTGGGCACCCCAGGCCTAACTGAACCTCATCCCAACCAATATTCTTATGCTTTTTTCAATATTTATTTGGCTGGGGAAAAGGGAGGGGTTAAAAGCAACTGTTTTTTTTATTATTAATAAAAATTGTTGCTAATTTACTTTAACAAGACAAAGCAGAATTACTGAAAAATTCTCTAAAATATTCCCCCTATTGCATGTGTTCTTGTTCTCTCTCCAGGTTTCTTTGGTGCACTTTGTAATGTATATATAAAATAAATTCATTCTTCTGAGAAAAATGCTGTACATCATGAGACATTTACACTAAGAATTTTAGCTTACTGGGACTGCATGAGTGTGGTGAAAGGCCTCCTCAGAGATGGACTTGAAATTCATTTTCATTTTGGGGTGCTGTCTGCTCTGGGTGGGGGTGAGACCAACCACATTTAACCATTTAACCGGTTCATCCCAGTGATGTTGTTGGGTTCCTTTTGGAGCTGCCCCCAAAACCTGCAGTTCCTGCAGCGGTCCATGGCAGACATTGCTAATGGATCCCAGCACTCCTTCCCACAGAGCCTGGATGGGTCTCCAGCTTCAGGCCACCTGGGCCAGGCAGCCACATTCAGTTGTGCATTTTACAGGCCATTGGGAGCTGGATGGATGCTGTGATTCCTTCCGATTTCCATGTTTTAGGATTTTGTGGTCCTACATTTCACATGATTCAAGAGCAATCACCAGTGTGGGGGGACCTGAGTGACATGCACTTTGATTCTGCCCTCTTTATGTTTCTGTGAATGTCTGTGCAGAAGTGCATGTTGGAAGAGAGAAAAGTCTCTCTTAGACATTGCCCTGAAAGAAGCAACAGTTAATATTTTATGGGAATATTATGGGCTACTTTCAACAATGCTGAGATTAATTTAAAACCTAGAATTCAAAGAGTGGACCTAGAACCTGGATGGGAAGAAGGGCCTTGCCTTTTGGAAACAATCAGCTCCAGCAGGGAACTGGGATGGAGGATGGGGTAAGAAGATCTGTAGGTGACTTCATAGGCTTTATTTATGTGAACTACATCAAGTGCCAATCTTAATTGAGTTGAGCTTTGACATAGACAATGCTGTAGCAGAGCAGCTTTTGGGCCCACAGTCTGATGATGGGAATATTTTAGGGAGCTGAGCACCAGCTTTAGAGATCAACTGACATGGTTTTGAATCTGGTCTCTTGAAAGGAGACTTGCTGTGGCACCCTGAAATAAGTCATTTATTACCTTTGAGTCTGTTTGCTTATCTGTACAGTGAGAATACTTACCACTTACCTTCAGTGTGTGCATGAGACTTTAAGATATTTGTAGTAAACCCCCTGACCAGGCCCAGAGCAAGCTTTAAATACAAACTGAGTGACTGCACCATGAATTGGAATGAGGAGTGCTTTGTGAACACTTTCCAGGAAGGACTCTGTGGTAAGAGCACCATCAGGAGACTAACAAACTTGGAACCAGAAACTGGCTCTGTGAAAGAGAAATGTGAATCAGCTAAGCAATCCAGTGGAAAAATGAAGAACATTAAGAAACAAATAAAAAATGAATCAAGGACATGAAAACCAATACAATATTTTTCACCCATCAGATGAGGGCGGGGGAGATAATTCTACTGTTGGTGGGATTATAAATCCATATGACCATTTGGAAAGGCAGTGTGGAAATGTTTGCCAAAATTCCACTCAGCCATGTACCCTGCCCCTCACCCCCCATAATGAAGGTTCTGCTCTATAAGAACAACCAAAAGGCTTAGACACAGTCTTGGAAAGAAGGGAAAACCCTTGTTCTGATTTGTTTACTCTTTATAAGGTGTGATTTCTGTCATATTACATGTGTATTCATTTATTTCTTGTTCATCATCTGTCCCACCCACTGGAACATGAGCTCAGTGGGGTCAGAGGCTGTGTCTCATGTTCATAGATGTACCATCATGAAATGCAGAACATGAGTCCATAGAAAGAATCCTATAAAATTCTAGAGAGAGAAGAAAAAACTTTCATATACAGACCAAAGAATCAGAAAATGTATTTAAATATACATAATACCTTACTGGACAAATTATGCTGCAGCTTGCTTTTTTTAATCAACAATTGGCTTGAAGGTCTAGCCATATTGTTACTTGTAGAGCTACAACATTCTGTTTAACATCAGATTCTATCATCATCACTTTATTGCAGGGAGAGCAAACTCAATTTCTCCAGAGAGTATGCAAGAAACTTAAGTGTGAAGCAGCCCAGGAGGAAGATGTGGTATTATGAGATAGGCTTACCTAATTACATGGCCATATAAAACATTGTATATGTCAAATAAAATCACCAAATGAAACATGTACCCGGGCTATATTTTGCCAAAGAACTAGCAGTTTGTGAACTTAATATCATGGGCAATCTTTGCTGTGTAACCATTGGTATTTTAAGTTATTTCCTCTTTTCCTCCCAGGTTATGACAAGCTTGAGTTACAAGCTTTGGGATTAACGTGAGAACACAGAAGATCAGAAAAAGAAGACCTAAAGGTCAGTTGCATTGCCTTAAAGTTGATTGGAGAAAGATTAGATCTGTGGCCAAAGGGGCTTGTTAGTTTCTATCTTCCAATTGTGATAGAGCTATGGGCAGAGTTGTAGTACATGTGTCCACCCCAGGGGCTGGACTTCTACCGCCAGGCAGGTAAGGAGGCAGCATGCATACTTTTTATAGCTGATGAATTTGACTAGAGAGACAGGAGTAGGGGCTGGGCCAGACAGGATCAGCTTCTTCTCTCAAATGAAAATAAATAAATCACTGCTCTTCATATGGGGAGAAATTAGAGGTGGAGAGAAAAACCAAGAGTGTTCTTCTCCTAGAAGTTCCCCATCTTCATGGAAGCACAAGACTAGCAGGAAGACTGGGTCCCTTAAAAGTAACCAGCATTTACTATCTGGGAACTTTTCTCTCTTTCTCTCTTGCCTTTGTAATATAACAAATTTAACTAAGACAGCTCTTGATCTTGGCCTCTTTTCATTTATTTTTCCAGCTGCATGGGAAAAAGCTTCTCCTTGGTAGCTTTTGGTATTTCTCCAAGTCATGGATTCTTTCTTGAGATACAGATTTGATTATTATTTCCATTCTCTTAGTTTTAATCTGTTTTCTTATTTATTATCATTTATCTTATGGTTTTCAGTTCCTTGCTTTTAAAATACATTGGCTTCCTTAGGTGATTTCATCCCCTCGCATAACTTTGTTTTTCTCCTAAAGTCTGTTTCCAGCCCAAGTCTCTGTCCTGAGCCTCAGATGCAGATATCCAACTGTTGTTAGGCTCAATGTATCAGAAAGAAGTTCTTATTTTCCCATTAAAACCTGTTCCTTCTCTTGACATTCAGCCTATCTAGCCTTTAACCCATGTGGAGTTGAAAATCATGCCACTCTATGGGGTTCACTGGGAAGGTTAGATGAGATAATGCAAGCGATTGCTACTTAGATGTAAAGAAAAACAAGGACAGAAAACTCTAATTAGGGAATTTAAGCCTGTGTTAGACTATAAAGCATGGGCTTTTGTCCTGAAACTTCTTCACCCTTTTCCTCTCATTCCTGGTAGGTTGCTGAGAAAGATTGAATAGCAAGGGAAAGTTCTGAGTTCTTAAATATGTCTTGAAAACTTTGTATTCTTTCTCATACTCAATTTGTAGTTCAGATACGTATAAAATTTCAGGTTGGCAGTAAAATTTCCCCCAGAAGTCTGAAGGTTTTGCTCCATTACATTCTAGCCTCTAAAGTTGCTTGTAAGAGGCCTGTTGTGATTGTGAGTCCTCATCCTTAGCATATGACCTATTATTTTTTTTGTATCTGAATATTTTAAAATCCTTTCTTTATTCCTGGAGTCCTTAAATTTCAAAATGATGTGCCCTTTTTGGTTTTTTATTATTTATTATCCAAGCACTTTGTGGGTCTCTTCAATATGGACACCTATGCTTATTAGTTCTGAAAAGTGTTCTCTTATTTCTGTTGATGAGTTCCTTTTCTTCATTTTCTCTATTGTTTGGCCATCCAATTCTTTAGATATTGTAATTTCTGAAAAATAGTCTTATCTGTCCTCTAGTATTTTTCTACCTCCTGATCTTTATGTTCATTTCCAGGATATTTTCTCAACTTTATATTCTAGCATTAAATTTTTGTTTATTAGATGTTTTAATTTCTAAAAGTTATTTCTTTGTTGTTGCAATAATCATTTATTTAGTATGCTTTTTTTGTAATATGCAGTTTATAAGGGAGTATCTTTTTTCACCCCACTAAAAATATTATTTGTAAATTTTCCTTCTGCTCGCCGAGTCAGCTTTGTGTCATCCAGCTTCCTCATTTCTACTTGTTTCACTCCCAGTCTTTGTGTTAGAGGCCTTTCTCAAGTATCTGGCTATTCTTTTCTGATCATTTGCTCTTATTGTGGTAAAATATACATAATATAAAATGTACCATTTTAACCATTTTTTAGTACACATTTCAGTGGTATCAAGCACATTCACATTGTTGAGTCCAGAACTTTCCTACCATCCTAAAGTGAAATTCTATGCCTATAACCCCCTGTTTAAACTATAACCCCCTATTTCCTTATTACTTAGCTCCTGGTAACCACTACTCTACTTTCTTTCTCTAAAAATTTGGTTACTTTAAGTACATATCATATAAGCAGAATCACACAGTATTTGTTGTTTTGTGTCTGGTTCATTTCACTTAGCAGAACGTTTTTAAGTTTCCTCTACATTGGAGCACATGCCAGCCTTTCATTGCTGTTGGGACTGAATGAGAGTCCAAGAGCTGTGTCCACATCCCATTTTGTTTATCCACTCATTTGCCAGTGGGTACCCGACTGCTTCCATGGTTTGGCTACTGCGAATAATGCTGCCATGGACACGAGTAGGCAAATATCTGTTTGAATCCCTGTCCTCCATTTTATTTGTTTGTTTGTTTTTAAAGTGAGGCCATAAAAAATTATTAGAGACTGAGAGTATGTATGTGTGCTGCTTGTCAGGGAACTCACAGTGGATAAAAAGGTGTAAAACTACCTGTTCAGAGGATCCAGGGGATGTCCAAGGACAGCATGTCCATTTCAGAGGCATGTCCTTTCTTTCTTCTCTGTATCTGAACATTCACAACATGCAGTGCAGCATCTAGCACAGTGCCTGCAACTTACTGAGTGAATGACGTGTGGTGACTGTCCCTCTCAACTTCCAACTGTAATTTCCCATCCTCTGATATTCTATTGATAATCGTAGGCATGCTTTGGGAAGTCAGGAGTGGGGTGGGAAAGGGGAGGGCTACACACTTATATACAGGGCCTGGCAGAAGTAATGGTTGCTTGAGTGTGGTTGGTAGGGTAATAATATGTGTGTAATAATTTATGGTTTTAATTTGACCATTTCATCTAAAATGTCATATAGTGTGCTTGAGTGTGATATTGTTATGTTACAGAATTACATGCTTATGGTTTTGTAATAAAAGATTTTGTAATAAAAAAGCGGTGTTATTTGTGCCAGACCCTGTGTTTGTTTTTGAATTGCTTTGATACTTGGAAATTTCTCTGATGTACATTATTTTAATGAGCTGTGGGAGTAGAAGCCTTATTTTATAAGCACCTGCTGCTTATGTAACTGTATAGCAGAGTATCCAAATGATGGCTTTGTACTGGAATGTCATGGAGATGTCTATAGGACATGAGGGTGGCCATGGGGCATTGGGAACTGAGAGGAAGCAAATCTTGAGGAGGCTGGGATTCTCACTCAGGGCCTCTGCCCTATTGTCTTCTATTTTCAGATGTTCTGGCCCTTTCAGCAAGCAAGCTCACCACTTCAGTAGGTTTCATATGAAAAAGTTCACTTTGCTATTTTTACTTAAATGGTGCTTTTTTGAAAAGGAAAGATAACTTCCATTTGAGCTTTTCTCATGGTCAGGGTCATGGTATCATTATCTACATCCCAGTTTCTGAGCAAAGCACAGGGAGGAGGATAGGAGGAGGGAGTGGAACCCGAGCAGCTGGTGTTTGTTTCAGTCTCTTCCTGAGCTGCCTGAGAGCCCCGAGAGCCCACAGAGACTAGGAATGAGCCATCGCCATTCCTGGCACGCCTGGGAGCTAAGCCTGGCCTGCGATGTGGAGGCACAGGCACTGGCTTTTAAGTGATGTTCTTTCCAATCTCATTCTTCTCCTGCTGGAGAATTTATGTAAAGCCATGCACGTCTACTTGCATTTGCTCCCATTGATGTCATTGTTATTCTTATTTACTTTGCAAATTCCTTGATGGATTATGTAAGATTTGTCAGTTTCTTGCACTTTTATCAGCAGAACTGCCATCTGCCATCATTGGAGTGGTAGCTGTGGATGTTTCTCAGGAACTGATAGGTTCCTGTGACCCAGACTTGCATAAGCTGTGTAGGCTCCACTCACCAGTGTAAATGGTTACCAGGACCTGCTCTCATGGAGAGTAACCCTCACACCTCCAGAAGTCTAAGAGCCTCCTGTGCTCATGGAACTGAAACAACATATGCAGACAGGCAGGAGAACTTTGGAGGCATGTGTCTGCCTCCTTTGTTCCTTGTAAACAATTGGGACTCTGACATGTCTTCAAGGAAATGTCAACTTCTATTTCCCATCACATACTTCTTCACAGGTTTTTTTTGTTTGTTTGTTTATTTCATTTTACTTTTAACTGAGATAACATTTATATACAGGGAATGCACAGATCTTAAGCCCACACATAGGTGAATTTTGACAAACCTATCACTCTTGTAACCAACTCCCCAGCAAGACAGCACACTTCCTCCACCGCGGCCGTTTCTCTATAGACCACCTCCCCCAGTCAGTCCCTAGCCCTCGCTAGCACTCACTGCTCTGATTGCTGTCACCAAAGGCTCATGTTCTAGAACTTCACATAAATACAATTGTCCATTATCATTATGTACTGTGCATTCCTTTGTGTCTGGCTTCTTTGGCCCACCCATGCAATTGTGTGAATTAGCAGTTTATTCCTTCTATTGCTGAGTACTATTCCACAGTATTTTTATTTCCTTCAAAGGAAAATTCTTTCTCTACCCACAGAATGTATCTGACACCAAATGTGTGGGTTTTCCCCTCACATTATGCAATTCTGGCACCCATTGCCCAGAGCTAGTGCAGATCCTACAGGGCCCAGTCCCACAAGACTGCCCCACAACTGCAGGCCCCAATTGCAAGTCCCAGGTTGTCACTTATACTTCAGACAACCAGGTGTAAATCAGGGGTACCCACAACCCCCTCATAAATTTGATAATTGTGAGAATGCATGGCTCACAGAGCTCAAGGATACACTTATGTTCACTGGTTTATTATTAAGAATGCGATAAAGGATGCAGATGAATGGGTGCACAGGCAAACTATGGAAGGGTCTTCAGCCTCTGTCCCCATGGAGTTGAGTGTGTCATCCTCCTGGAACATGGATGTGCTCACCAACCTAGCAGCTCTCTGAATGCTGTGGTTGAAGGATTTTTATGGAGGCTTCATTGTGTAGGCACAATTGGTTATGAACTCAATCCCCAACTCCTCTCCTCCCCCCAGAGAATGGAGCTCAGGGCTGAAAGTTCCAAGCCTGTAATCATGGCTTGGTCTTTGGGGTGACCAGCCCCTGCACCTGCAGGTATCAGGAGCCCACCAAGAATCCTCTAATCTCCTGGTGATCCTACCACCTGGGAAGTTCAAGGGGTTTAGGAGCTCTATGTTAGGAACTGGGGTCAAAGACCATATATTAGACCAAAAAATGCTCCTTGCATCCCTTTCACTCAGGAAATTGCAGGGTTTTAGGAGCTCTGTGTCAGACACTTGGGGCAGAGACCAAATACATGTATTTCTTAATGTCACATTATGACTATTTCACAATATTTTTATACATTCTCCTGATGATGGACATTTGGGTTATTTCCAGCTTTGGATTTTTATGAATAAAGCTGCTATAAACATATTTATACAAGTCTGTTTGTGGACACATGTTCTCAGTTAAGTGGGTAAACATGAATGAAATATCTATGTCCTAGGGTGGGTGTATATGGTCACTGTTCCCCTAACATTTATTTTTAATTGTACCATTGTTGTTACCATTGTAAATAAGATTAATTTTTGCTCCATTTCTAAATATTTATTTCTGATTTATAAGAAAGAGAATTACTTTTGAAAACATTTATTTGGTAATTAGAGTCTTTGTTGAAAATGAAAGAATAGAATAAAACTCCAGAAAAATAGTTAAATAAAATGGAGATAAGCAACCTATTAGATGCAGATTTCAAAACACTGGTTATAAGGATGCTCCAGGAAGGAACAGATTGGGTACTTGAACAGCATAAGAAAGGACCAAACAGAGATGAATGTTACATTAAGTGAAATTAAGAAAAATCAACAGGGAACTAACAATGGAAGGGATGAAGCTGAGAATCAAATCAATGATTTGGAACACAAGGAAGAAAAAAGCATTTGACCAGAGAGAAAGAAGAAAAAAGAATTAAAAAAAAAAGAGGATAGAGTAAGGAGTCTCTGGGCCATCTTCAAACATAGCAACATCCAGATCATAGGGGTGCCAGAGGAGAAGATGCAGAGCAAGAAATTGAAAACTTATTTGAAAAAATAATGAAAGAAAACTTCCCTAATTTGGTGAAGGAAATAGACATACAAGTCCAGGAAGCACAGAGAATCCCAAACAAGATGAACCCAAACAAGACCACAACAAGACACATCATAATTAAAATGCCAAAGGTTAAAAATAGAGAATCTTAAAAGCAGCAAGAGGAAAGCAGAGAGTTACCTACAAAGGAGTTCCCATAAGACTGTCAGATGATTTCTCAAAAGGAATCTTTTTGAGGGTTTGCAGGCTAGGAAGGACTGGCAAGAAGTATTCAAAGTGATGGAAAGCAAGGGCCTACAACCTAGGTTACTCTATCCAGTAAAGTTATCATTTAGAATTGAAGGGCAGATAAAGTGCTTCCCAGACAAGGTAAAACTAAAGGAGTTTATCATCACCAAGCCATTATTATGTGAAATGCTAAAGGTAATTGTATAAGAAAAAGAAGAAGATCAAAATGATGAACACTATTTAGATTCAATTATTGAATTGAATCTAACAACCAGGACAGGAACACAATCATAGATATGGAGATGATTTGGAGGGTTATCAGTTGGGAGGGGGAAAATGGGGTAAAAGGTGCAGGGATTAAGAAGTATAAATGGTAGGTACAAAATAGACAGGGGGATGTTAAGAATAGTATAGGAAAGGGAGAAGCTAAGGAAATTATATGCAAGACCCATGGACATGAACTAAGTGGGGGATTGCTGGAGGGTATGGGGGTACCAGGTAGAGGGGAACAAACTGGAAAAATTAGGACAACTCTAATAGCATAATCAATAAAATATATAAAAAATAAAGATATGCACCCTTAAAATTATGTAGGTACTACTGTTTATGTCATTAATGAGCTTTAGCAAAGTACCCTTCCATCAGCAATGTATGAAAGTACCTATCTATCAATTTTGTAGAATATTATTTATCTCTTTAACTTTTGGTCAAACAATGGTATTGCATTATTATTTTAATTTATATTTTACTTATTTATTCATTGAAGAATGAACAACTTTTCATATGTTTATTGGCTGTTATTTATTTATTTTTCCATGAATGTTTCTTTCATATTTCCACTTACTTTTATTCTGGGTTGTTTGCTTTATTTCAATTTTTTTAAATATATTTTATTGATTATGCTATTATAGTGGTCCCATTTTCCCCCCTTCATTCCCCTCCACCCTGCACACCTCCGCCCACCCACATTCCCCCCTTTAGTTCATGCCCATGTGTCATAAGTTCTTTAGCTTCTACATTTCCCACAGTACTCTTGCCCTCCCCCTGTCTATTTTCTACTCACCGTCTGTGCTACTTGTTCTTTGTACCTTGTCCCCCTCTCTCCTCCTCCCACTCCCCTATTGCTAACCCTCCATATGATCTCCATTTCTGTGTTTCTGCTCCTGTTGTAGTGGTTTGCTTAGTTGGCTTTTGTTTTAGGTGTGATTGTTAATACCTGTGAGTTTGCTGTCTTTTCACTGTTCATATTTTTTATCTTCTTTCTCTTAGATAAGTCCCTTTAACATTTCATATAATAAGGGCTTGGTGATGATGAACTCCTTTAACTTGACCTTATCTGAGAAGCACTTTATCTTCCCTTCCATCCTAAATGACAGCTTTGCTGGATAGAGCAATCTTGGGTGGAGGTCCTTGACTTTCATGACTTGGAATACCTCTTTCCAGCCCCTTCTTGCCTGTAAGGTCTCTTTTGAGAAATCCGCTCACAGTCTGATGGGAACTCCTTTGTAGGTGACTCTGCCTTTATCCCTTGCTGCTTCTAGAATTCTCTCCTTCATTTTAATCTTGGCCAATGTAATAATGATGTGCCTTGGTGTGTTCCTCCTTGGGTCCAACTTCTTTGGGACTCTCTGAGCTTCCTGGACTTCCTGGAAGTCTATTTCCTTTGCCAGATTGGGGAAGTTCTCCTTTATTATTTGTTCAAATAAGTTTTCCACTTGTTGCTCTTCCTCTTCCCCTTCTGGTACCCCTATAATTCGGATGTTGGGACATTTAAAGATGCCCCAGAGGGTCCTAAGTCTCTCCTCATTTTTTTTGAATTCTTGTTTCTTCATTCTTTTCTGTTTGGTTGTTTGTTTCTTCCTTCTGGTCCACTCCATTGATTTGAGTCCCAGTTTTCCTCCCATCTCTATTGGTTCCCTGTGTGTTTTTCTTCATTTCACTTATTGTAGCCTTCATATTTTCATCTACTTTGTGAGCAAAATCAACCAATTCTGTGAGCATCCTGATCACCAGGGCTTTGAACTGTGCATCTGATAGGTTGGCTATCTCTTGGCCACTTAGATAAATTGGCTCTGGGGCTTTGATTTGTTCTCCGGTTTGAGCCATTTTTATTTCTGTTTTTTTTTGTTTATTTTTGTGGGTTTTTTTTGTTTGATTTTTTTTTGTCTAGTCCTGGCTGTTACATAGTGAGGGTGGAGCCTTAGGTGTTCCCCAGGGCAGGGCAGCCCAGTCACTGGGTAGTGACACTTTATGTGGGGGCAGGGTCCAAGAGGAAACAATGGCGCTTCCTCTGCTCACTCTTGGATTCCAGTCCCTTCCGTTGCTTCCCCTTCACCTGGATTATCTGCGCATGAATGTGGGACCACCTGGTCAGCCAGCCTCCTTGCTCAGCCTCACTGGGTCTGCACAGTTGCCACCCCATGCCCGGGGTCTGCTAGCTGCCGCCTGTGCACCTGGGGTCTGTCCACTGCTGCTGCCTGCATGCCCGGTCCGCACCTCCACTTTTTCCTGCCGCGACTCCACCCCTCTTACAGGTCTGGATGAATGGTTGTTGGATTTCTGAACAGTTCAATTTTCTATGAGTTCTGATTGTTTTCTTGTTTCTAAATCTTTGTTGTCCTTAATTTTGGTTGTAAGAGGAGGCACAGTATGTCTACCTACACCTCCATCTTGGCCGGAAGTCTGCTTTATTTCTTATTGATTTGTGGGACTCTTTATGTACCTGAATATTAATTTTTAGTATGCTATTTCAAATATTTTCCCCAGTCTGTTGCTTGGTATTATACTGTGTGGAAAAAACTTTTAAATATATTTTAATAGTTAAATTAGTGATTTCTTTGTTATGCTCAAGATTTTTTTCTGTCTTATTCAACAAGAGTCTTTTGGAATTCAAACTTATAAAAATAAATATTTTGTTCATATTATCTTTTATTTGGCTCATAGCTATCTGGAACATATTTTTATGAGTGGTAGGACAGGTGTCCAAGTTTTTTTTTTTTTTTCCTCAAAAAGATTCTTCATTCATTTATACAAGATACATTCACTGAGTGTCTGCCATTTGGGGGGACTGTGCTAGTTGCTATGGAAACAGCAGTGAATAATGAAGACATAATTCCTGTTCTTATGTGGCTTACATTCTAATGGAGGGAGGGGCCACAAGCTGTGAACAAGTAACTTTTAAACAAAAAGACAAATTTTTACTGAATTAAATGTTCAGTAGAAAATAGGCCAGCTCTTACACTGGAGAATGACTTCTTTTGGTTGAGTGTTTAGAGAAGCCCTCTTTGAGGAGGTGACATTTGATCTAAGATCTGAAGGATAAGGAAGAGCTGTCTGGCAGAAGCCCTGAGTTACAACTAATGATGGAGAAGGTACAAAAAAAATATATAAACTCCTTCTTAACTCTTTCCAGACATTTCATAACATTGCATGAAGACAGGATGTCAGGAACTGAAGCTGGAGTATGCTTTCTTCTGTCCAGTTCCATCAGCAATGTAAGCAGCCCAGTTCTCTGTTTTGCTAGTTGTGGCTCAGTTTTAGTTTTAAGGAGTGTAGGTTTCTGTCTCTTCCCAGGCTTCATGGGCATTTGACTGACAACCTTGAACAGGTTGCACTAGGGGCTGTTGGCTGACATCATTTTGAACAATAATCCTCTAACAGCGTGCTCACCTACAAGTTCCTGTTGTATTTTGCTAAGTAACGACAGCACAATGTGAATTATAAAATTATTTTATAGAATCTGAGTAGCTTAAAATTAAGTATACCTGAATATATGCTCATCTCACCACCACCCATCATAGCCCTGGCTTTGTTTAGAATTCCTTTGCTGGTCTTTTCCTTTTTCTCAGGGGCAATGCATTTCTCAAAAGCAAATCTGGATTGATTTCAACACAGGACAGAATTGGTGAGTAAGGAGCCAAAGATCTAAGCCATTTGCATAGCTGCAAATTGTTACTCTAAAGGCTTTTTAAAGCAGATGCTAATCTAATGTCCACACAAGTTACAAAAAAAAAAAAAAAAAGATAGAAAGAAGCACTCCATGAGCACAGACCTGCGAAGCAAAGTGTCACTGGTTCAATTCCCAGTCAGGGCACGTGCCTGAGTTGCAGGCCAGGTCCCTAGTGGGGGTGTGTGAGAGGCAACCACACACTGATGTTTCTCTCTCTCTCTTTCTCCCTCCCTTCCCTTCTCTCCAAAAATAAATAAAAATAATTTTAAAAAAAGAAAGAAAGAAGCACTCCTAAAATGTCTGATTTTGAGAAATATAAATTCTGGTATCCTTAATGAAATAAACCATTTGCAAAATGTAATTATTCAAGGTCATTCCTCATTGCTTTTTGGAAGACTTAGCAACTTAGCAATAAACATTAAAAGATAGTTGTAGCTATTTCTGAAGACTCAGCAGGAGTTTGCCAAGTAAAGAAGTGTGTTGGAGTGTTGTGTGTATAGGAGTTAGGGTGGGGGAATGTATTGGGGGTGGCATCATTCTAAGCAGATGAGGGAGCATAGATAAAAGTCTGGAGGTGAAAGACAATGTAACACAAGTAGAAAGACAGCTACATGTCGATTGAAAGTAGGATGGAGTAAGATTGCAAACTTCATTAGATTGGGAACTTTTGTTATCTAACTCAATTGCCTTTGTAAATAAAGTTTTATTGGAACACTGCCATGCCCCTTCGATTACACATTGTCTATGATGGCTTTTGGACTACAAAGATCAAGTTGAGTTGCTGCTGCAGAAGCTATGTATATGGCAAGTAAAGGCAAAAATGTTTACTGTCCGGCCTCCTAGAAAAAGTTTGCTGATTCCTGATCTAATTCAGTGTCTTGTCCCCTACTGGTAGATTCTAGTGAAATGCCTGTTAACACAGTGATGCTCAATACACAGTAATTTACATAGAATTAAAGCATTTACTGGAATTCCAGTCACAAAGGGGCCTGTCTTTGGTCCTTATTAGAACAAAGAAGCAAAATATAAACAAAGACACTGAAATTGAGAATAGGCTGACAGTCACCAGAGGGGAGAGGGTAGGGAATTTCAGGGGAAAAGGGGAAGGGTTTACAGGAACAAGTATAAAGGACACATGGACAATAACAAGGGGGGTGGAAATGGGAGAAAGGTGGGGAGGGCTGGGGGTAAAAGGCAGAAAACTGTACTTGAACAACAATAAAATAAAGTAAAATAAAAATAAAAATAAATAAAATAATAAAAAAGAAGATGGGGCATCATATGAAAGGTAAAACATTTTTGAGCCATTCATTCATGCATTCACTTATTAATTCTCACTCTTTGAGACTGAATTGGCCTCTCTGTAGTGAGTTTCTATAGCAAACTGGACAAAACATCCATCACATGATCTTCTCGTACATGCACTGGTTCCTTTTGAGACAAATCTCCTGGAAGGTAGAGGGTGTTTCCTTTTCCTTTATCTCCATGGAGCATGGCCTAATGCCTACATCAGGAGCCTTTGGTAAACACTTTTTGAATGAATTAAATGAGCATTTGAAGGAATCAAGGGATCTGGAAATAATGCTGATTTGAGGAGACACTTGTGTTTACAAGAATTATGTAAAAGTGCTTTGTGTTTATAAGAATTATGTGAAAATGCTTTGTAATCTTAAAACACCAATACAAATGGAAAAATTCTCTTCTTGCTGAAAACCTTTTCCTATTTGTGTGCATCTGTTGAGTATAAGTTCCTGTAGGGATTGCTGACAAGAAAATGTGTGGAGTTTGGGCCCAGACAAATCTGAGTTTAAATCCTAGCTTTTTTCCATCAGTTTCTACAGTATTGAGCAACCTGTTTGCATAGGCCCAGCCCAGGGGCCACATTTTAAATAAAGCAATGAAAAATAAAAACTTTATTGAATCCTATGGAAAAATGACCATTCTTACAATTTCAATGACCCCTGTTTTTCAATAGAAAAATGCCCCTGAGAAAAGTAGCTCTGCTTTTAGCCACTGGAAAGTTAACACCTGAACATATTTGGGAAATAGCAACACAAACATTTAAAAAAGTTTTGTTTTGGTTTTATAGATTTCTGTAGTGCTCAAACTGATTTTATATGCATTATCTCATTCCATCACCAAAACAGGTAGTGAGACAATGTTAAATACATCATCCAAGTTAAACATTGTTATCCAGCAATTCCATTCCTAGGTATATACACCAAAAGAATTGAAAACAGATGTTCAGACAAAAACTGTACACGCTCTTCACAATAGCCAAAAGGTAGAAACAGTCTAAATGTCCACCAATGGATGGATAAACGAAATGTGATATGTTCATATGATGGAATAGTATTTAGTCATAAAAAGGAATGAAATACTGATACAACATGGACGAATTTTGAAAACATTATGCTAAGAGAAAGAAGTCAGGCACAAACAACCACATATTGTATGATTTAATCTACATCAAATATTCTGAATAGGCAAGAGGCAGAAAGCAGATCACTGGTTGCGGGGACAATGGGAAAGAGGGGAGTAGGGAGCAAGTGCTCAGTGTGCACAAGGTCTCCACAAACTGCTGTGGGACTAAAGAGTGGTTGTAACTGTTCAATATTGTAAATGCCATTGAATTGTATACTTTAAAATGGTTAAAATGGTTTTATGTTATGTGTATTTTATTACACACAAAAAGTTATTAACCACATTTTATAGATGGGAAAACTGAGTCTCAGTTGTGTAAAGACTTGCCCAAGTTCGCACAGAGAAATGGCGTCAGAGCTAGGGACTTATTAGATCAGTTTAATTAGGTCAGTATGCTAGGTGCTCAGAATACAGAAAAAGGAGACATGAAGGATACAGTCTTTTGTCCTTCTTCTTCCTTCCCTGTGCATTGCTGGACTCCCTCTCTGCTTGGGCTGTGCCAGCAGGTGCAGGGTGAGCTCTGCAGCTCTAAGCCGCACCATTGTCCCCACGTTCCTGGATGACAAGGTGCTCATGCTGGTCAACTCCATGTTATGTTAAACTGGCTCAGCAGGCATCTGGCACCCAGAGATTCAGGTTGCTCTGGGCTTTGGCCCCAGCCTTTGCTGGTAGGACACTGCTCTGCCACGCCCTCCATCACAACATCCCTCCTTCACAGCTGGATGGCTCCCTCCTGTCACTCTGGAGTCTTTGTTCTTCTAATTCTTATTGACTAATTCTTATTGGTTCAGTAAGAACTGAAAGATTACTTCTTACATTAAACTACATGCAATGACAGAAAGTTGGGTGGGTATTCATTCGACAGTGAGCATCTATTGCTTAGTGCTGTTTGTCCTAATAGCTTTCGTTGCTCATTGGCCCTCCTCAAATATTTTGGGCCCAGGTACTTAATCCTTATGGACTTTCATCCCCCAAACCCTTACCTCCTAGGGCCTTGTGAAATTATAAATAACTGGGACCCCTTTCCTGCATAAAATAAGTGAAAGGACATAATGTGCATTGAAAAACCCAAGACTGTCTGTCATCAAGTCCCTCTCTCAGTTCAGTCCTAGTTCATTTCCCCTTATTGAGTCTGATTTTTCCTGGTTATATCCTCTCCTCATATACCACCTTTCTTCCACCCAATCCTCTGAGCCTGTGAAGTCATCCACAAGAGCTAGATTCAGCATGAGGAGGGGAGAAGTTGGGACTTACCAACAAGAAACCATTATACATCTGAAGGTCAAGGAGTCTTCCTTTCTTCCTTCCTTCCTTCACTCCCTTCCTTCCTTCCTTTCCATCATTTTTTTAAAAATATATTTTATTGATTATGCTATTACAGTTGTCCCATTTCTCCCCCATCATTCCCCTCCACCCTGCACACCCCCTACCACCCACATTCCCCCCCTTTAGTTCATGTCCATGTTTCATAAGTTCTTTAGCTTCTGCTTTTCCCACACTATTCTTGCCCCCCCCCCATCTATTTTCTACCCACCGTCTATGCTACTTATTCTCTGTACCTTTTCCCTGCTCTCCTCCTCCTACTCCCCTGCTGGTAACCCTCCATGTGACCTCCATTTCTGTGTTTCAGTTCCTATTCTAGTTGTTTGCTTAGTTTGCTTTTGTTTTAGGTGTGGTTGTTAATATCTGTGAGTTTGCCATCTTTTTACTGTTCATATTTTTCATCTTCTTTTTCTTATATAAGTCCCTTTAACATTTCATATAATAAGGGCTTGGTGATGATGAACTCCTTTAACTTGACCTCATCTGAGAAGCGCTTTATCTTCCCTTCCATTCTAAATGAAAGCTTTGCTGGATAGAGCAATCTTGACTTTCATGACTTGGAATACCTCTTTCCAGTCCCTTCTTGCCTGTAAGGTCT
This sequence comes from Anoura caudifer, assembly GCA_004027475.1. Taxonomy (NCBI): domain Eukaryota; kingdom Metazoa; phylum Chordata; class Mammalia; order Chiroptera; family Phyllostomidae; genus Anoura; species Anoura caudifer. The sequence continues at coordinate 121,579 of PVKU01004704.1, forward strand.
CTTGAGAAATCAGCTGGCGGTCTGATGGGAACTCCTTTGTAGGTGACTGTTCCCTTATCCCTTGCTGCTTCTAGAATTCTCTCCTTCATTTTAATCTTGGCTAATGTATCTATGATGTGCCTTGGTGTGTTCCTCCTTGGGTCCAACTTCTTTGGGACTCTGAGCTTCCTGGACTTCCTGGAAGTCTATTTCCTTTGCCAGATTGGGGAAGTTCTCCTTTATTATTTGTTCAAATAAGTTTTCCACTTGTTGCTCTTCCTCTTCCCCTTCTGGTACCCCTATAATTCGGATGTTGGGACATTTAAAGATGTCCTGGAGGTTCCTAAGCCTCTCCTCATTTTTTTGAATTCTTGTTTTTTCCTTCTTTTCTGTTTGGTTGTTTGTGTCTTTCTTCTGGTCCACTCTATTGATTTGAGTCCCAGTTTTCCTCCCATCTCTATTGGTTCCCTGTGCATTTTCCTTCATTTCACTTATTATAGCCTTCATTTGTTCATCTAATTTGTGACCAAAATCAACCAATTCTGTGAGCATCCTGATAACCAATGCTTTGAACTGTGCATTTGAAAGGTTGGCTATCTCTTGGCCACTTAGATGAATTGGCTCTGGGGCTTTGATTTGTTCTCCCATTTGAGCCTTTTTTTTTTTTTTTTGGTCTGGTTGTGGCTGTTATGTAGTGAGAAGCAAAGCCTTAGATGTTCCCCAGGGTGGGGCAGCCCAGTTGCTGGGTAGTGACCCTGTATGTGGGGGTGGAGTCTGAGAGGGAACAATGGCACTTGCCTGCTCTCTCTCAGATTCCAGTCTCTTCTGCCGCTTCCCCTTTGCCTGGATTATTTGCGCGGGAATGTGGGACCACCTGGTCAGCCAGCTGCCTTGCGAGGCTTCACTGGGTCTGCACTGTTCCCACCCCATGCCTGGGTCTGCTAGCTGCCGCCTGTGCACCTGGGGTTTTCCAGCTGCCGCCTGCACGCCTGGGTCCTCCAACCTCCACTTTTTCCTGCTGGGACTTCACCCCTATTACCCGTCTGGATGAATGGTTGTTGGACTTTCACACAGTTCAATTTTCTATCAGTTCTGGTTGTTTTCTTGTTTCTAAATCTTTGTTGTCCTTAATTTTGGTTGTGTGAGGAGGCACAGTGTGTCCACCTATGCCTCCATCTTGGTCAGAAGTCTTTCCATCATTTTTTTAGATTTATTTTTTAAGTGTTTTTCCATTACCATTTATCCCCCTTGTACACCCCTTCCAGTCACCACATTGTGGTCCATGTTTATGATTTCTTTTTCCTATTTGCTCAACCCTTCCAATCCCTACTCCTCTCCCCAACTAGCTGTCCTCCCCACCATCTATAAATTTGTCTTTATTTTGCTTACTAGTTCAGTTTACTCATTAAATTCCACATATGAGTGAAAACGTATGGCATTTGTCTTTCTCTGACTGGCTTATTTCACTTTGCATAGTGTTCTTCAGGTCCACTCATGCTGTCACAAGGGGTAAAATTTTCTTCTTCTTCTTCTTTTTTTTAGTAATTGGAATTTTATTTTTTTAAAATTACTTCTTGTTGTTCAATTTTTTAAAATTACTTTATTGTTGTTCAGAATTTTCTTCTTTTGTATGGCCAAGTAGTATTCCATTGTGTAAATGTCCCACAGTTTGTTTTATCCACTCATCTACTGATGGACATTTTGGGCTGCTTCCATATCTTGGGGATTGTAAATAACACTGCAATGAACATAGGGGTGCTTACGTTCTTTCAAATTAGTGTTTTGGGTTTCTTTGGATAAATTCCCAGTTGTAGAATTGCTGGATCTTAAGGCAGTTCCATTTTTAACTTCTTGAGGTATCTCCATACTGCTTTCCATAGTGGATGCACCAGTATGCATTCTCACCAACAGCACAAAAAGGGTCCTCCTTTCCCCACATCCCTGCCAACACTTGTTTGTTGATTTATTGATGACAGCTATTATGACAAGTATGAAGTGATATCTCATTGTGGTTTTAATTTTAATTTCTCTGATGATTAGTGATATTGAACATCTTTTCATGTGTCCATTGGTCATCTGTATGTCCTCTGTATGAAACTTTGGAGAAGTGTCCATTCAGGTCTTTTGCCCATTTTTTTTTTGACTGGATTGTCAAAAATGGGCCCATTTTTGGTTTGAGTTTTATAAATTCTTTATAAAATTTGGATACTAACCTCTTATCAAATGTATTAGTGAATATGTTCTCTCATTCAGTGGGATGTCTTTTTATTTTGTTGATGTTTTCCTTTGCTGTGCAAAATGTTTTGAGTTTGATATAGTCCCATTTGTTAATTTTTTCTTTTGTTTCCCTTACCTGAGGAGATATATCAGATAAAATATTACTACAAGTAATGCCTGAGATTTTGCTGCCTATATTTTCTTCTAGGAGTTTTATGTTTTCAGGTCTAATGTTTAAGTCTTTAACCCATTTTAAATTTATTGTTGTGTGTGGTGTAAGGTGGTGGTCTAGTTTTATTTTTCTGTATGTGTCTATCCAATTTACCCAACACTACTTTTTGAATAAACTACCATTTGCTCATTGTATGTGCTTGCTTCCTCTGTCAAATATTAATTGACTATAAAGTTGTGGATTTATTTCTGGGTTCTCTATTTTGTTCATTGATCTATGGGTCTGTTTTTATGACAGTGCTATGATGTTTTGATTACTATGGTCTTATATTCGGTAGCATGATTCCTCCAACTTTGTTCTTCTTTCTCAGGATTGCTGTTGCTATCCAGGGCCTTTTGTTGTTCCATATAAGTTTTTGAAATACTTGTTGTAGCACTGATTTATGATAAAAACTCTCAGCGGAGAGAATATACCTAAACATACTAAAGGACATACATGGCAAACCAACTGCCAATATCATACTCAATGGGCAAAAACTACAAATGTTCTCCTTAAGATCAGGAGTGAGACAGGGATGTCCACTTTCACCTCTCTTATTCTACATAGAACTTAGCAATCAGACAAGAAGAAATAAAAGGCATGCATATGGGAAAAGAAGAAGTAAAACTGTTTTTATTTGCAGGTGACAAGATACTGTACATGGAGAACCCTAAGGATGCCACCAAGAAACTACTAGAACTGATAAATAAATTCAGTAAAGTAGCAGGATACAAAATTAATATACAGAAATCAGTTGCATTTTTACATGCCAATAATGAACTATCAGATGGGAAATTAAGAAAACAATCCCATTCATGATGGCTACAAAAAGAATAAAATACCTAGGAATAAATTTAACTAAGGATATAGAAGACATGTACTCCAAAAACTGTGAGATACTGAAAAAATAAATTGAAGAAGATACAAATAATTGGAAACACATACCATGCTCATGGATAGGAAGAATTAACATAATTAAAATGTCCATAGTACCCAAAACAATCTATAGATGCAATGCAATTCCTATCAAGATACCAATGATGCATTTCAAAGAACTAGAACAAATATTTTAAAAAGGAATCTTTCAACTGGGACAAAGGCAGGGGCTTAAGAAGTTTCCCTTTTTGTTTCTGGGCTCTTGGCTCTCTCTTCCCTAGATGGGGAGAGTCCCATCTACAGTCATCTGTGGTGTACACCACTTTTGTCTTTTCCCCACCTACCTGCACTAAGGGTCTTCCTGCATGAAACTTATTACTCTCTAAGGGGATCCCCAATGGGGAAGATGCATTTATAACAGTGCTGGACTGGATATTGGACTCACTGTAATTATAGGACAGGTTCTGGATATGTCGTCCTTTTTCCAGATAAACCAGAGACACACAACAAGACAATGAGCTTGAACGGGAGGAGGAGGAGGGAAGAACTGCTCTGGTTTACAGACTAATGTAGAGACCAAACCTTACCTAGTGTATGTGAGTGTCTGAGCCAGTCCCAGACTTTAGTTCTTATTCAATTCTTTTTTTAAAAAAAGATTTTATTTATTTTATTTAGAGTGAGGGAAGGGAGGTAGAAATAGATGGAGAGAAACATCAATGGGAGAGATAAACATTGATTGGCCGCCTCCTGTACCCCCACTGGGGACCTAACCTGCAACCCAGGCATGTGCCCTGACCTGGCATAAAACCAGTGACCTTTTGCTTTGTAGAACAATGTCTGACTGACTGAGCCACACTGGTCACGCTAGTTCACACTCAGTTCTATTGGTCTCTTCATTTATTTGTTGGCCAGTTGACTAATTGATTTTGTCAATAATGATAAGCAGATAGAAGCTGGCTCTGCTCAGGGGAGAATCCCATGGGTTAATTTATTTCCTCCTGACCCAGAAAGAGGGAGTGCTTGGAGCTGGGTGCAGCATTTTGCACACCTTAATTTCCCTACTCTAGGAGGCTAAAGATCCACTGAGTCCTTCTTGAAGGTGATTTCTTTGCTCTTTCTCAAAATGCACAGGCCATGCAGGCTCCTGATTCCTCTCAGGTTTCTAAGTGAGGGTGAGTTGCTCTGAGTACAAGCCCAGGCAACCCACACAGTTCATGAAAATTTGATGTGTGTGATAAAGACTGCCTTGCCAAATGCAGTTGTCCCCTTTGTCCACAAGAGCAAACACTCTTTTGGGCAATGCTGTGATTTAACCTCAAATGTTGGGGAAGGGGAGGGTGAAGAGGAAATGAGGGACTCTGGCATATAGCCCCCTATCTCCAACCTTTTAATAACTTGGCTAAAAGCCACGATCAATGCAGGGCTGACAGCCAGACTCCAGCCCCTCACTGCTTTCCCAATCAATCAACAAGATTTAGTAAGCCACCGATTGGAATACATGTCATTTAAAAAGTGTGGGTTCCTAGACCAGTCCTACAGAGACTGATAATTCCTCCTGGGCATTTGATTAGCTTCCACTTGGAGAACAGTCACTGGTTGACGGAGGTCCAGCGTTAGGCCATCCAAATGTGTACTGAGGAAAAGGAGGCATTTAGCATAGTAGCCACTTGTCTCTACATTTTTCTCTCTAAACATAATTCTCCCATCAATTAATATCACTTTTTTTATAAAGTTGTGATTCAGAGAAAAGAGAACAATTGGACTGTGCCAGCTTTTTACATTCATTTTTTTTTTGCATTTATCCTTACAACAACTTTTGAGGTAGTCATTGTTATACCTCGTCATTCATGCAAGGCCACTGCAGTGGGGCCTCCCCTGTTCTTCAACAGGAGTCGAGAGTGAGTCCCGTGCACTGTGTCTATGACCTCACCTGCTCAGGAAACCCATCCACCACTGACCAGAGCTGGAAAGGAGGTTGTAGACTTGGAAATAATACTTAGCATTTCCCAAACTTCCTCACCTCCAGGGACAGAGTCTGGAGGGAGCCCCAGATACCCACCCATCTCTGACCTTCAATGCTTTTGGCTTCACTACCTACTCACCGCCTGGAGTCTTTCACAACTAATCTCATTCTCTTCTCTATCTCAGTGCATGGTCACCACATACAAAGCCCTGACTCTGGAGCCCCTGCCCTGCAGTGCTCCTTTTCTAGGCCAACTTCTTAGGTCTCTCCTCATTTCCTTATGAGTCCTGGCTGGTGACTCTCTAACGTTATTCCTATTTCATTCTTGTGAATTTTCACATACTATTGGGTCATTTTCTCCATTCTTGAATTCTCCGTCTGCTTTGTGCTTACATTCCACTGTACGCTGGCCATTTGCTCTCACAGCCTTATCCAAGCCTCGCCATTGCTGATAACTGCAACTTTCCATTAACTCTACCACCTCCTATCTTTCTACTCACTTTATCTAGTACCCAAACCCAGAAATCCTTCAGTCTCTTTGGGATACTCGATCCATTGACCCAACGGCTTTTTCCTGTCTGTTCCATCGGGTGTTACTTCTTCCCTCCTTATTCAGTTTAAGTTTTTTGACTCCCTTGCATGTGACCTCCACAACTTTGCCATTTGACTTTGTGTCACCCTGCCTGCTCATGTCTGCATCTAGGCAACTGAATATGGCCATTAAAGAAAACCACAGTCACAACCAAGCTGACGCTTCTATTTTTATTCGTAACTACAAACTTAATTCTGCCAGCAGTCACACTGAGTCTGTCTAGTTCACCCACTCTCCTTCTCTCCAAAATTCCCTTTTATATCTGCCCCTCTAGCCTCAAAATCTCCCAGATTTCCTAGCCCATGTACATTGTCAGGTATGACACAATTTCCTATCTCACTGGGAGAAGAAAGCCATCTGAGGAGGTTTCCTTGGGCTCCCACCACAAACCCACCCCCTTCCCAGCATCTGCTCCATATGCTGTGCTTCCTACTGGCTTTGGCAGATGAACTGCCTGCACTCCCACAGCAAGCCAGCCTTGCCCTTCCTTGTACACAGTTCTATCCCTCCCCACCCACTCTGTGACATCACAGTGGTGATTCTAACCCCCCCTCTTTTTCAGCAAAAAATTCTCCCCTCTCTACTGGATCATTTCCATTCATTTGCAAACCTGTTGTCACACCAGGTGGAAAGTGATGGCCCCATTTTCCCCAGCGGCTACCACTTTCTCTGCTCCCTTTTGGATTTAACAATAACCTCAACCAGAAAAAAAACATGCTTTTATTCTCACCCAAAGACATTTTTTCATTGCTTTGAAAGAGAGAGTGAGGGAAAGGGGGAGAGGAGAGAGAGAAACATCAATATGTTGCCTTTCATACCTGCCGACCAAGGATTGAATCTGCAACCCAAGTATATGCCCTGACCAGGGATCGACCTCACAACCTTTCAGTGCACAGGACGACACTCCCACCAACCAAGACACATCTGCCATGGCCAGAATATGTTTGATGGAACAATTTGGACAAAAGCCTAATTGGAGTTGGTTTAAGAGGGAAAGGGAGAAAGGAATTGGAGGCAGCGAGTCTAGACAGTTCTTTCAAGCAGTTTGCTGCAGAAAAAAGTAGCAGACCTCTCTAATACCAGCAGTATGCTTAGCTTAAATGTCATGAGTTAAAGTTATAAAAAATGAATCTGGCAAAGTAGGTTTACACTGCTCTGGTGCTCACTACAAGGCAGGCATGTTCACAGAACTGGGAGGCAAGTGGCTGTAGAGAGATAGGAAGTCCACCCACCCATTCTTTCAAAGAGCTCTGGCCAAGCAGAAGTGATTGAGAGGTGAACAGAATGGGGTGGTCAGAACAGGGACTTGATTGTCTGCTGAAACCAGATAGGGGACTTTGCTCTGCTTTCTTTTGCCCTAGGACCACAACTTGCAAACATGCACAACTTTGTTTTTCTGAAGTCCCCACTCTGTGTGTGTGTGTGTGTGTGTGTGTGTGTGTGTGTATTCACATAATAAATTCACACAATAAAATTTCATGTATGTATATATAATAAAGTTTTATTATACAAAAATCTAATAATGTTATTTGACCAAAAATAATCATTTATCAACTTTGATTTTGCTGTTTTCTTTTACATATTAATATGTTGCTAAGAGAAAATTTTTGAAGACTCTTGGTTCAAATCCCAGCTATGTCATATCCTAGCTCTCTGACCTTGGTAAGTGTTACTGAAACTCTCTGTGTCATAGTTTCCTCTTTAGTCAAAGTACAAATAATAGCTGTAACCACTTTATAGGTTTATTGTGAATGTTAAGTTTTTAAGGTATATAAATTCCCAATTCCTTTTACCCTCACCTGAGTGGATGGATGCCATCTTCTCAGGCAGAACATGGGTGAGACTTACCTGAGGGCACACCTGGCCAGGGGCGAGACAGAGCAGCCTCTTCCACCCTGCTCTTAGGGCTCCCCACTCAGGTTCACATGGTGGGACCAGCCCTGCTTATCTCCTGGTACTCAGTGGAGACCAACCAGCCAGCTCTGTCTGCCCTCCAAAGCTCTCTCTTGGGTTCATGGAATATTCTTCTCTGTTCAATGAATGGGACCAGTTCTGTACACCCTTAGGTCTCAAGCCTACTCCTGTCTCAGTGCAGACAGACACATGGCTATAACCAGCCTGCATCCTGGCATTAATCTCCCCCTTCCCCTCTTCTTCTGAAATCAGAAAAGACACCTGCATTCGGGCTGCCTGTCACTACCAAACCCAATAAGCAATGACAGCAATTGAATCTTTATGGGCACTTTATTCAGATGGCCGCAATCTGAGAAGATGGCGGTTGGCACCCTAAAAGAACTGTCTTGTCTTTTCTTTCCAGGCCAACGTTTTTATAGCAGGGAATAAACAAGGTGTGGTGAGGGGTTTTGAAATTCAGGGAGGGTCAGGTAGAAGAAACTGCAATATTCCTGTCCTGGGCAGTTAGCTGTTCCCAGGGGTGGGTGGTCTTCAGTTGCTCCCTGAAACACAATGGCCTGGATGCCTCCACTTGTCCCTAGGAGATAATCTCTAGCAGTGCCCCAGGAGGTTGGCTATTTTCCCAGGAGCCAGGATGGGCCTTATCTGTAGTTTCTGAAACAAAAGCTTTAACATATGCATTACTTACTAGGCTTATAACTATTTACCTTAAACTAAAATTTTCCAACTCTTCAGTCCCTTATCACTTCCAGTAGCATATTGGAATCCAAGTGACTGAGAATAACACAAAGTAATCCAGGGATAACTTTGGTGCTGCTCTGATTAGTTTTAAAAGTATATAGCTTGCAAATATTGATGTTCTAACCCCCATTTAGTTACTAGCATCCCGCCTCACAAGCAGTCAGGACCCTGCAGTCAAAAACTGTAATTAACACATGCAAGCTAAAGTATAAAAGAGGCCTGGACAGATCACTGGAGTGAGCGAGAAGGCTGGGTAGGGACTATAGCAAACTTTAGTGCATGTGTCTAGCAGCAGGGGGGCAAAAGACCACTCTCTGCCAATCCATTTTCATTGTTGCCTGTCCAGTCATGACCCACTTTGAGAGTTTTCAAAAGATGCTGAAAATTCAAATTTAAAAATACAGAGGAAAAGTAATCCAAAACCTTCAAAAACACTGCACAACACACAATAAAACTGAAAGCTGAGTTCAGTCCATGAGGAGCTACCCTCCCAACCTGCTCTCATACCTCTGGGTCTATGCCTCCACAGAATGGCCTCCTCCCCAGTTTTCCAGCTCTGTGTGTCTGTTTATCTGTTGCCTCACTCAGCTCCTCTCCCAGGCCAGTATTTCAGCACCTACCTTTAAGACCAGAGGTGCTTGGGAAAGGAGGAGCTCCTGCTTTGCTAGGAGGTAGAGAGACTTAGGAGAGAGCAAAGTTGATGTTTTTCACAATTAACATGCTAATGGGTCACTTGCCTAATGGGCAAGGTAGCAGAAGAGTCACAGTGACATTTCCAGAGCACCGAGAAACAAAGTTGTGAGGAGCTGGCTCAGCAAATCCTGTGAGCTTTGGGATGTCTTGTAATCAGGGTGCAGACTGCTAGTAGCATCTGTGTTAGCAGGACGGCCTTTCCAGGTGCCTTGGGCTTGGTGCTGTTGGAGAGCCAGTTGGTCCTTAGGTGAGAAGGAGGGAAGAAGGGACTAGGGGGAGGGGGCACTGCCTGGAGAGTCAGGGAGTCCACCTGCCAACTGCAGGCAGGGTCTCAAGACCCATCCACAAGGCCAACTCCACTTCACCTGAATCACAGGGGCAGAGAATAGGATTAGGAAGCTTTGGAGAAGGTACTTACTTCCCCTCCTTCATCCCTCCCCCAGCCTACTGCCCCAGAGCTTTGGGCTGGGGTTCTTGACTCAGTGTACACTGGAGTTTGTTTTAACCCATGGGAGGAGACTGTCTGCTGTTTGTGTTTGGTTGGAGGCAGAGGTGCCCACAGTCTCCAAACTTCACTTCTCTTTTAAGGAAAGAGTACAGTAAGGTGACAATGAATTTGCTGAGAAATCAAATCTCTGGTCTCTAAATGGAACCTTCATGAGGTCAGGGAATCTTCTCTGTGAAATCTTTAGGTTCAGCATAGTGTCTGGCCAAAAATAAGGGTTCAAAATATTGTTGAATGGGCAGAAGAAAGAAAGGAAGAAGAAGGGAAGAAGAAAAGGAGGGAAGGCAAGCAGGAGGGTGTCTGTGGGAGTTGACCAGAATGTGAAGCCTTGTGGGATGCATGGTCAAGACTTTGATTTTGTGGGGAAAGTGTTGAACACCAGGTCAAGCATTTCTCTTATGCAAACGACACAGAGAACTGGTGAAGCCTGCACATAATCATATTGTCATTATTATTTTACCACTGGACAACAGGGCAGGTATCTTTCTGTTCAAATCCAAACCTTCCCCTCCCATTTGAAGAGAAATAGTTTTAGCAATATGACAATTTTAATTTTGAGTCACAAATTTATAAGCAGAAAAATTAAACATTTCTTTGAAAATGACCATGTAATTTAGAGCCCAAATGATCACATTAAGTGTTTAGTTACTGTTATGCCTGCTTGGAAACTGAGAGAGAAGCCAACCTCTGGCCTGCAGTCACAACGAATAGCCACCAATGGTGGGGGCTGTGAGGTCAGCTTTCTCTTTGTTCTGGTGATGCTGGTCCCCGAGAGTTGCCAGAGCTCCCAAATCTGCTGTTTCTGGAGCCAAATGAATAAACAGCATGCGTTTCCTTGGCTACAAAGCACAGTGCAGACTGGGTTCTCTACACTTCATCTCACTAATGCTTACAGCCTCTGCAGAAGCATTAATTGTACAACTCATTAGCAAGTCTGATGCATCTTCTCCATCTAGAGAAGGGACTACCATTGTGTCCCAGGAAGTAGAGCACTACATTCTTTTCCTCTCAGGCAAATCCCTCCATAATTTGTAATTTGCTCCTTCTAGTCCTCTGGGAGTCTTTGGAGGTATCTTTCCTGTCCCCCCAGAGCTGTCCACCAGGCACACACAGTGAACAGAAGGCCTTACAAGGAAACTGGTTTTCCCTTTTCTTGTAGAAGTAAAATATCCATCCTTCTTTCCAATCCTGTTGCTGGGAAGGTTCTTGGTAAGTACCGAGGCACATTGGAGCTTTGAGCGCATTCATGTAACTGGGTTGGGCATGGATGTTAACTCTAACCTAGAAGCCGAGAGTGTTCCTTTGTGACATACCTTCCACTATGCTCAGTCATTACTTTAGGCCATTGCTTTAAAGAGCACTAGTCAGTTCTGAGTAGGTGGGGACACACAGGGCTTGTAAGTAAAAATTAAAGGAACTGTCTAATGCCTTTATTAGCTACAAAGCAAACTGATTTCCATGGTCCTGCAGTTTGGGGACTGCTGGGCTGTGTTTACACGTGCGCCCACACCCTCTCCCTCTGAAGACAAGGCCATCGCCCTTTTTCTCCAGCCAGCCCCTGCACACGGGAGACACCTGCAGAGCTTTCCGCAGCTATGGATTCCCAGTCCCTGCCCAGTCCATCTCAATTAGCATCTCCTGTGGTGGAGCCCCACAGACATTGACATTTCTAAAAACACTCCCCAGGAGTTTCTAATGGGTAGGCAGGGCTGTGAACTACCGATCCAGGCAGACTCAAGCCCCACGCGAGCCATGAGCCATTAACTTTAACCAAGTTAAAAAACCAATCCTCCACAAATGAGAAATTCCTGCAAATCTGGAGACACTGGCAATCATGTTATTGAAACTGAATTCTTTTTCATTCCAGAGACTTCCAGCTGTAGGGGAAGCTGAAGTATCCTGTGTGAGTGTGGATGAACCCAGGGAGAACAGGGAAAGAGATGTCAGGGCCTGTCTGCTGGGCCCCATTAGCCTCTGGCTGCTTGGGCAGTATTGCTTCCTTAAGAGTTTGGGTGAAGGCTCCCACAAACTTTCAGCAGTGCAGTCTGAGGAGACTGAGTCCTGCCATGTGCACACCTCTGTAAAGATTCCTCTGGGCAAGTATTCCTGTCCACCTGCATTCTGACTCTCACATGAGGAGGGGTCATCTGCATCAGGACAGGGGTCAGAGGTAGTAGGCTGGGGTACTGGGAATCTGCTTCAATTATGGTGGGTACATTGCATTAGAAGATTTCATGGCTCAGCACTCTCTAATACAATCTATTGACCTTAAAAATAAAACAGTTATTTTACCAGCAAAATATACCACCAAAAATGGGTTGATTCAGGAAGCAGAGAACTGAAATTTGAGACTTGCTAGCTACGCAAATCCATAGGCAAGTCTGGAACAAAGCAGAAAAAACATTCTATAAAGAGGAAAGGGGAAGTTCGGAGGAACTGTTATAAACAAAGAATCCATTGGAGGAAACTGGGAGGTTGAAGAGTAATGGCTTTTCATTGGCCAGGACTAGGCCATTCTGAGGGGACAGAAAATCTTCCTTTCTCCTACCAAGGTAGAGGAGAAAACATCTTCCTGTTGGAGATGGAAGATAATTCTTTTCCTGTTTGGGGCAACCCACAATGAGGGCTAAGATGTGAGACCCTCCCACCTGCAGGCCCTCTGGACTCCCATCTTGGTTGGGGGTCTCCTTTATTAATTTTCACAAGCCTAACCAATAATAAACCCCCATGAATCAAAGAATTATTAAGCTCTGCCAATGAGCTGTGTCCCTATCTGAGCACTGCAGTCACTTAGAGTCCATGATCATACATTTGTCTATATTCCTTCTGCTCAAACAGGACATTCTCCACTCTCCAGTCCTGTTAGCATTTGTCCAGGTGAGCACTGGAGCCCACAGGCAGGATTTTTTAAGGGTCCATAGGGCAACAGGGAAAGCTCACCTTTTTAAAAGCCACACTAGCTATTTCATTCACAGGAGTTGTCAACTTCCTTCTTCTGCAATGATCAAGTGAGCTTTGTCCTATACCCAACATAAGTTGTAATTCATCAAATCCACTCATACTCCTTTCCCTTGCTTTTTACCTGGACAAAGAATGCAGCAGAGAGGTTATTAAATCCTTGTCTAGGGGTGAAATACATAAAAAGTCTGTGTGATTCAGTAATTCACTCCAAGAATTTGAGTAAATTTGCTATGCTTGATCTCACTGTTATGAAGCCCAATATGCCACTCTTTACAAGGTAACACACAAAAAAATACATTCAGCACACACAGCCCCTAATATTCCTTGCTGCTCCCAACAATAGGAGCTGAACTTCCTACTTTAGCTCAAATTTTTCTAAATAAAAGGAAATGTGTGGACAGTTTTTTGTTCCTTCCTCCTGTGCCTGGAATTTCCACCACATCCCCAGGAGGTTTTTCAGTGTCTCTCCCTCATAGTGCAGTGCTTCTATGGACCATCCTATTTATCCACATTTCATAGTGCATAAAGTCTCACTTTTAGATACACTGCAGATGTGGAAACTGTGTCTTAGAAGTAACTTGTTTTAGGGTGAAATTAACTGCATGTTTGATAATTTGGGCTTTGTTTGTTTGGTCATCAAATAAATAACTATAATAGCTTTGGTTTAGTGAGCATCTATTATGTGTTAGGCTTGTGCAAAAATGCTTCACTATGTTAGTTCATGTAATTCTCACTATAACCTTGCAAGATAAACATGAGCTCAGTTTACAGATGATAAGTCAGTGTTAAGAGAGGTTAAGTTTCTTACTCAAGGTCAGAATTAAAACCTAGTTCATCAGTCAATCCACTTATTAAATTATCTGTTTGAAAAGTTTATGTGGAAAAAAAAACAAATAAGAATAGGTAGGACAGGGCTGAAAAGGAAGCATGACCAGATATTAAAATATATTATAAAGCCTTAATAATTAAAGCAACCTGGTATTGGTGCTTGAAAAGACAAGAAGACCAAAGTAGTGGAACAGGAAATTCAGCAATAGAAGTGTTAGCATGCTGTGGAGGAAACCCTAATAGGGGGTTTGACCCAACAGATAGCTTTGTGAATCTGTCCTCTTTTCCCCAGGTCTGGGTTTCTGCCGTCCTGAGAAAGGTTTAAAGTGGGAGCTGAGGCACTAAACACTGTGAGGAACCTTAGCCTTCATTTATTCTAACCCTCCAATTTTGGTGATGAAGGAACTGAGATCCAGAGATGGGAAGAGACTTGCTCCTTTCTAGTTACTGTTGTGGTGGGAAGACATTTCAAAATGTTAGTAAATATTCCATTTTCTACGTGACATGGTAAAGCTGCTGACCTGCCTCCCATTCACAGAAAAATAGTGGGGGCTTTCACCATGCTGGGGCCAGCCCACCACTGACAGCGAAGTACCGCTTTACACTATAGCTCGAAGAAAACCTAGATGTGTTTAGATAGAACTACTCTAACATACCTGCAATCTATACCAGTCATTCCAAACAAGGAGTGTTTTTGCCTCCAGGGGCATTTGGCAATGTCTAGTGACATTTTTAGTTATCATACTAGGGAGAGGAGTGCTAATGGCACCCAGCAGGTAGAGTCCAGGGGTGCTGCTAATCATCGTACAATGCACAGGACCACCCACAACAAAGCATGATCTGGTGCCGGAAGTCCATATGGCAAGGCTGAGAAATCCCATTCTAGATGAAGAGAGCTGGGGTGCAGGAAGAGGACAGTGCAGGGTAGAAGCTGGAGGAAGGCAGAAGAGAAAAAGACACAATGGGAAGCAAGGACACACCAGGGACCTGATGTGTGGGGGACCACTTTAAGAGAAAGAATATATTCTCCTACCAGGAAATGCACTTTACTTTATTCAGTTTATATTTGTGGTAAGAGAAAACTTCTGTCTTGACTAAGGATTGATAGAAAACAAATCTTCCACTTACAAAGTTATTTATTCAGTGGGATGGCAAGAATGTTCTACAGACTAGCTTATGGCTCTGAATATTTCAAGTCTTTTTTTCTCTCCTCTGTCCTTGTCCTTTGCACTTTACCAGCTGTTAGATGCAGGGCATGTTCACATGGTGATAGAATTCTGGCCCTGTACCTTGTTGAACAAAGTCAAGGCTTGGGTGATTGGCACAGTGAACAATAGGGCTCTTCCAGGAAGCCATTCCAGTGTCAGGATGGCTAGCAACAACTTGGAAGTGATTGTGAAGCAAGGAAGTATATTCCACTAAATCCAAAACATATTTCCAATTCAACTTACCCTTAATTACAGGGTGGGGCAAAAGAAGGCTTATAGTTGTTCATATGGAAAATAATATAATAATTAATAAATAATAATACAAAATAACACTCCTAACAAGATAACACATGCAAAAATATAGAAAATTCTGTTTCATGTACTCACAACTGTAAACCTACTTTTGCCTCACCTTGTATATCCTAAAAATGCTCCTGGTCAGCTCAGTGTTACCTGTTATGGGAGGAGATATGGTGAAAGGCAAATCAGAGTAGAAAGAATGCAGGGTCTTGTTACTGTAAGTAGTTAGTTATTAACAAAGGAAGGGGGCAAATGGAATCAGACATTAAGCCAGATTAACTGGGAAAGGGCAGCTTCACAGACTCTCCAGGGGGTAGTCGCAATGCCACACCAAGAGGATTACCATTCCTCTGTGCCTCCCCCAGCAGGGAGGAAGTACTGGCTTTCCAGTCTCCCTGGGGGCCAGTGGGCCCTTCCCATAGATAACCAGTGGAGGGAGAACCAGTAAAGGGGAAATTCCTCTGCTGATGCAAGTGCAGCAGAAGCCAAGACAGTGTAGGGGGAGGGCCCAGCACCAGCTCCTGAAGATCGAGGAGACTGGATAGTTTAAAAGAAAGCCAACTCCTTCCCAAACCCAAGGAAATATAATCAAAGCTTAACAAAGGCTTGGGGTTCGATCATTCATTTGCGCATTCTCAGCTGTGTAAGCCTGGGGATGGCAGCCCCCCCAGGTTGACACGCAGCTGGGAGTAAAGACTAAGCTAGCTGGAAGGGGACAGAGATGGAACTGGACTACAGAAGCTTTGGCACGGACTAAGCTAGACTACGGATGCTGGATGCCGGGATAATGGCATGGCATCTCTGGGCCCTGGTCCTTTTCCTGGGAACGGTGAGGACACGTGCAGGCCTGCAGCTCCAGAGGCTGGACTTTTGCTGCAAGACAGCTCATCCCAAAACCATCCGGCTGTGGATGAGATATTGGGTACCTGGGGATGGTCTTTGTTTTCACTGCAATGAATCTTGCTGCAATACCCCTCTCCCTATGTGTGTATCCCCAAAATGCGTTTCCACCACAATACCGTGAAAGAATCATGTTTCCACCTGCAATGGTCTTAACAAATTGAGATTAAAATATTTGAGTTTTGCCAATTTTACAATAAGTGATGTAAAAAGATCGCTAGATTCCTCCCGGGAACCTAGAAAGACCCTGTGCAGCTGAGGTGTATTGAAGCTTACACTTCAAAGTCCATGCACCCGATGCTTCAAAAGGCCAAAATTCAAGGTGTCAGAGTTTGGAATAAGGAAAGGTTTATTTATTGAGAAGGCACTGGCCAAGAATATGGGAGTGCTAGCAGTTTCTCAAATCCATCTCCGGAGAGTATACAGTTCAGCCTTCTTTTATGCCAAGGGAAGGGAAAATGGGAGGGGTTGTTTGTGTAAAATTTCAAGCCCCCAGAGCATTCCTCTACTAATTAGCAAGTCTAAAGCAGGAGCTATTAGCCTGAAGGCCAAGGGAATAGGCAGCTCCAAACAAGATGGAGTCAGAGAGATTGAGCATTTCACTCTCTGGCATTAGCAGCTAGACTTTGCCCCCCACCCTGCAAGACCCTATGTGTTATAAGAGAGTACTGGGGGCTAACGGGGGGGGGGGCAGGTAATTTCTTGACTTGGAAACTAGGAGTCCTGGCAGTGTGGAACATGAGGCATATACTCTAAGACCTAGCCCCTTTCTTCGATTTGCACATTTATCAAATGTGGTGGAGGAAGGTTCCCAAAATTTCTGTTGGTGCTGAGTGGAGGGATTTGAAGGGTAACTGAGAGTAGAAGTCAGTTGAGGGTACTGTGGTGGGTCCCAGAGCCACATAGCAGGGGCATTCAAGATGCATGTATCTAGAGTCAAATAGACTCTAGGGTGGAGAGTGCCCCAGAATCTCTTGAGGCTTTGTGTTTGTAATACTGTGATATAGAAAAGATACATTTGATCTTTGTCCCAGTTTCCAGGCACAGAGCTCCTAAAATCCTTGGAATTTCCTTAGTAATAGGGGTGAGAAGGGCATCTTTTGTTACTCATTTTTGTTATTCTTTTGTTAAACCCTTTAAACCACACCAGAGTTAATGCTAATAAATGGCACTTGGAGGAAGGGATGGAGGTGGTTGCCTGAGAACCAACCACATAATTAGTGGATGGGAACTCTCAACCAGCCCTACCTCCTTACCTCCAGGGAACTGAGAGAGGCTGGGGATTCAATTGATCTAATCAACCATTCCTACTTCATGCAAACTCCATACAAAACCCTAAAAGAAAGGATTTGGGGAGATGTGGGATGCTAAACACATGCACTCAGAGGTGTTGGGAGGCTGCTGTGTATGGAGAGGGCACTGAAGCTCTGTGCACACCTTCCCTCCTACCTTGCCTTGTGCTTCTCTTCCCTTAGGCTATTTCTGAATTGTATCCTTTACAATAAACTGGAGATAGTAAATGAAGCACTCTCCTGAGTTTTCTGAGCTGTTCTAGCAAATTATTGAACCATAGGAAGAGGTTATGACAACACCCGATACATAGCTGGTCAGTCAGAAGGTGGTCTGGACCTGTCACTGGTATGTGAGATGTGGGGGCATTCTTGTGGGACTCAACCCTTAACCTGTAGGCTTTGTCCTAACTCTGGGTGGTCAGTGTTGTGAGTAGGAAAAGGAAACACTTTTTCCCATCCAGGGGTCATGTGATGGTCCAGCCTGATGAAACCCATGGAAATTAATCTTCTCTGGCTTCTAGTAGCCAGAGCCAGCTGTCTGGCCAGTGCTGGGAGCAAAGACAGAGGACTAGGAAGGGGCCCTCCCTCTCATCTCTACCAACATTGGGCCAGTCACAAAGATACCTTCTTCAGTTTGCCTCAAGTGTGGCTGGCGTGGTCACTCACTGCCCCAGTGGGTTTAGGGTTGTTTGGGAAAATGGAAGGGAAGTACAGAAAAGAATGGCGTTGTTATAATTTCCTTTTTCTTCTTCTACTTTTTTTTTTTTGGATGGGAAGGGAGGGAAAAGGGAGGGAGTGAAACATTGATGTGCAAGAGAGATACACCAGTTGGTTGTCTCTCACATGTCCCCAGCTGGGGACCTGGCCCGCAGCCCAGGAATATGTCCTGACCAGGAACCAAACCAGTGGCATTTTGGTTCACAAGCTGGTGCTCAGTCCACTGAGCCACACCAGCCAGGGCTGGTTGTTATAATTTTTAAATCAGACTAGGAAAGAGTTAATGTAACAGGGTGCAGCCCAGAGGGGGCCCCAAAAAGGGAGCTGGAATGGGGCTCAGAACTCAGGGTGTCCAGGAAATATCAGAAAGACATATAAGATGTCCTCACCCCTTTCCCCCTCAGGTGTGAGTTGGGGAAAGGACAAATGGAGCAGGACCATTGAGTTGTTTTGCATAGCAACAGTTTTGCAGATAACCTCCAGAATGGTCATTTAACATATCTATAACCTTTAACTGCTATCATAGATATGTTAAACACCTGTGGCCATGCTCTGAGCCAGGGGGATGGAAAGGACTTCCCCAAGGACGTGACTGGGGGAGGAACCCTAAGTTAAAGCACCTGTGTGGGAGCTTGGAGAAGATTGGCTCCAGAAAATGGGACACACCTGCCCAGACTCATGATGGCATTCCCCAAAACTTGGAATACACGGGAATGCTGGCAGGTGTAACCAATTGTAGGAGGAGCCGGAAATGGGGCTGCGGAGGCGATTTGGCACTGGGATTTAACCTGAGACGCGGCAGCCATTAGAGAGATCCATGCGGTTTCACCAGAGAGCAGGACCCACAGCTCTATG